>NDXB01008835.1:113417-165982 GCA_002631895.1 Agapornis roseicollis
TATATTTTATTTTTTTTTTTTTTTTTTTTTGGCATCCACTAAATACCAGCAAAGAAGACATGCCAGGAGAATATTTAAAGTTTCATATTGAAGAGAAATAAAGAAAACCTCCATTAGATGTGCGTCTTCTCAGGTGCCTCGGTTTCATTGCAGCCCATCTAATGACCTCAGTGCGCTTAACCTTGCTTTACAGTGTTGCAATTGAGAACAAAATAAAACCCTTTGTGTGTTTTACAATTGCATATATGAAGATAACTAGTTTTAGCATTCATTGCTGTATATGATCATATTTTAAAGGACATCTGTGTACATTATGCTCACATGGATATTGCAATATTCATCCCTAGATTTCAGGGAAATCCTGGGGAATGTGATTCACAATACAGCAGAATGACAACATCTGGCCTGATCATCACAGTGATTTGGTGCTTGTGTTGCTGCAAGTAGTTTTAGAATTTTGCTCACCTCCATGTCTGGGGAGGTGATTTAGTTCGCTTGTTGTTGATTTGTGAGATGTGGGTGTTGAAGACATCTGTGCGCAAAGGACCACAACAGGACAGAGCTATCATTGGCAGTGGCCACAGTTTAGCCTATTCACCTAAGTCTATACATTGAGAGATTTGAGGAACACTTAAGGGATTTTTTTGCTGTCACTGAAAACTATTCCTTGTGTTTAGGAGCTGATTATATCACATGGAAGTTACTGGAAGAGGGACTAGGGACCCATGAGAGGAATGTTAGCAGGAAAGGATGGAGGGGAAGAGTTTCCTGGAGGAATGAAAAGAGCTTTATGCTTCAACATCTTTTCCTCACCAGTTGCATGCAGATGCTTTTTCTACTTCTTAGGATGCCTGATTCAGAGATCTGGTACCCATCACCTGCAGGAAATTCACAGAACTGTCTGTTTAACATTGCAATTCTCCTGCAACAGCAGATGGCCTCTGCACCTTTACGTTGCATGGGCTAGTTAGGAGGATTTGTTTGGCTTCAGAGCAAAGGCATGCCTTTTCAGAACAGTTAGTAAGTCTCCCTTTCCAGTGATGCCTTTACATTTGTAGCCCAAGGTGAGGATGTGTACAAGTTGCTGGGAGACTGGCCCAGGACTAATGGCATTGAATTGAGACTACTTGGAAAATGCTGAACCACTGATCATCTGGAATCCATTTCATTCCTGCCAAGGAAAGGCAGAGCAGAGTGCTCCAATTATCCTGTGCTCGTCTTCAACCATGTCAGTTAATTAGCTGAAGATAGGGAAGGATTTATGGCACTTCTTCAGAGGTCTAGGCACTGCATGTTGCCCAGTTTTAGGTACTTGGTATTGGGATTTCCCCCCCTCCCCCTTTTTCAGGACACTCAATAAAGGGGAGGAAGGTGGACTTCCATTTCTTTGTTTCTTTTTGAGAAGGGTTAGGTGCTCATTAGGCTTCAGTTTGCAGCATGCTGGTTGTAACCCCTGTGACTTTGCCTCCTAAGGCTGTCTCTCATAAAAGATTCAGCTATGCTTTGTGTCATAAAGGATGTGAACTAGGAATGAATTCAGTCCTTCAGGTATCAAGGCATATTTGCTAGAGAATTTGTCTTCCAGGCAGACATCTGCCCCCTGCCTTCTAGATCTTAGAGCCAGAAGGGCAGAAGCCAGGACACAACCCTTGTCTTGTTGGCTTGCAACCAGGGACAGCAGGGTACTGGGGATTGATATGTGTATTGCAGATTGAGACTTGGGTTAGGAGCTGGAATTCTAAGTCTTACATTTCCTATTCCGGCACAGTTCCAACCATCTTGGGGAAGAAGTTATCTTGGATTGTGGGATACACACAGGTGAGTTCATGTCCTGGACAAAGATATTATGCAAATCTTATGGTCTCATTTGGCAATGTCATCCATTCAGATGCAAGCATCTGTCACTGAGAGCACTGATTTCCCTTTCTTCTGTCTACTCTGCTCTGCATTCATCTCTAGAGCCCCCAACATAAGAAGGACATAACTTATTGGAGCAAGTCCAGAGGAAGACATGAAGATGCTCAGAGGTCTGCTGAGTAGAGAGGTGAGCTATGGAGACAGGCTGAGAGAGCCGGGGTTGGTCAGCCTGGAGAAGAAAAGGATCCAGAGAGAACTTGGAGCAGCATTCAGTGACCAACAAGAAGACTGAAAGGAGGCCTTTTAGGCATGCAGGAATAAGACAAGGGAGAATGGCTTTAGGCTGAAAGAGGGGAGATTTAGATTAGGAAAAAAATCTTCACTATGAGGGTGCTGAGGCACTGGCACAGGGTACCCAGAGAAGCTGTGGCTGCCCCATCCCTGGCAGTGTTCAAGGCCAGGTTGGATTGATCTTGGAACAACTTATCCTAGTGGAAGGTGTCCCTGCCTGTGACAGGGGGCTGAAACTAGGTAGTCTTTAAGGTCCCTGTCAACCCAAACCATTTTGTGATCTTTCCTTCTCCCCACAGCAGAGAAACTCATCTGCACACTCTTTCCACCACCCTTTAAGTTTTTAGAGAACTCTATTTGCTATAAACGGAACTTCTGCCCTGCTTCCCCAGATGCTTGTCTTTGCATCCCTTAGCTCAGGCAGTTCCACAGTTGCTCACTTCCTTTGACATTTCTTTTATTGCTCTCTCGTGCACTAGCTCATCCTAACACATGTTAGAACAGCAACATCTTTTTGTAGCACTAGTTTTAATTAGTCTTCACCTTCCCCTGGGATGACTGTTTGCTCTAAAGCTTTCTGCAGGTACATATTTTGCACTCTGTAACTCACTGCACTACCTGTATGGTAACACAATTGTCTTGCCAGGAGCTTGTGGTGATTGTTTGTTGTTTAGGTGACTGACTGTGTTTCCTCCCCAGTGTGCAGGATTCTCTGATCTTGGCTGATGAAAATTACTGGTGGTGTGGAAAGAATATTTTTAATGACAAGAGAAGGGAAAGATGAAGGTGGAATTTTTCAAAGCTACTTCTGTTATTTTGTTATTCAGAGCCCACTTTTTTGAAGGGAAATCAGCATCTGAGTGCCATGGATGGCTTTCAAGAAGTCTTTCAAAATTTGGTAAGAGCAGAAATGAAGAATGTAGGTTATAAGACAAATAAGTAAGTTATTTTATCCATGTTTTGCTGTATTTACAATCGCAAGGCTAGCTAGCAATGAAGTTACATTAGTTGTGCTGTGAAGGCCTGCAGATGTGCTCTCTGAATCTGCCATGTGACACTTTTATATTATTATACTCCTGTGTAGTGTCTTTGATAATTTCACAGTTCCTTGTGTTTAGCTGGTAGGCTCCATAAACCTTGACTAATTATTTTTACATTCTACATCTTCTCATTACAGCATGTTTGCCTGAACCTCTGTGCCATGCTGTTCACAGCAAGGTTTGTGAAACATATCAGATCATCAGCATTTTTGCTTCTCTAAGCTGAGAAAAATATAAACCCTAGCAATTCTTTCTTAGTTTGCTTTCTAACACCTGGGTTCTTGACTTATGTGAGCTGCATCTTGGCCCATTTAATTAGTCTTCTGTCTGTATGCTGTAGCTGACAAATTAGCTGTAATCAAAATATTTATTATAACTGGCCATTTACCCTAGTTGTGTATGTGCCCTGCCACAGGGTTTCTGTGTACACAGAAGCTCCCAGTAACCCCTGATTAATGAAGCAGATTCTGTTTCAGTGGGGGAAAAAAAACATGGTAGTTTTTCAGAGAGATTTCTGCCTGGAGCCAAAAGAAAGGAGACACCATCCTTTTCCCTGGTCTTGACAAATCCCATTGTGTTCTACACTAATACATACAGAATATTTCAGTATTTAATATTTGGTTCTCTCATCCCCCTGGCAGTGTTCCACCATTAGCTCCAATTTGTGTTGGAGCAAACAGAAGCTCCTTGTTCTCATTCTCATGGCCTCTTCCTACCCAGATATCTCACTTTCATTACTAGGATGTTGGCTTCATGACTCAATACCACCAATAGGCATTGCTCATTTCTGAGGCTTCTAGTGAAGCTGCTGGGTGCAGGATTCAGCCCTCATCTCCGCTATGGGAAAAACTCCCTTTGCTGTGCAGCTCTTCATTGCTCCCCTTCAAACTCGAGCTTTTCCATTGCCTGGCAGTGGGTGGGCAGCATGAACTCCTCTGCTCACCTGGGTGTTAGTCTCACTGTCCTTCATCTGAATTAAGGCATAAAGCATCATCTCTATGAAGACCTTCTGCCTGAAAGGGTGAGACACACACAGTGCTGGGAACAAGCATTGGAGAAAAAAGTATCTGTTCTTCTGTTCATGTACATACCTTATATACCACATGAAAAAAAAGCCTCAGTTTTGACCTCCCATTGTCTGGGCTTTGGCTGTCCCCTTATACTGTCAGGGAAATCCCTACCTCTGTCTTTACTAACTGGCTTTTGCCACATGTGGCTTGATTACTTTTATTCTTTTCTTTGTTAACTCAATGAACTGGGAAATCATTCCTGTGCTCTTCATGCAACTAGACAAGCAACTGATTCTTTTGTAATTAGCTTACACATTTATTCATGTGTTTTTTAACATGTTACCGTTAATCAATTACCATTGTGGGTATATACTGATAATCAGTTTAAATTGCTGTTTCTTTCCACTCAGCCATTTATTGTCATGTTAGTCTGACATGCTATACCATGATTATGATGTGATAAATTGTAATACTTTCTTATGCCAAATTCCCATTATTTCTAGAGGAAATTAGGTGAGGCTATAACTTCTGTTTGAGGACGTCTGCACTGGACCAGTGGGCTGGTAAGTATATAGGGAGATTATAGCTTGAATTGTTCCTAACTGAGCTTGAGTGGTTCCTAAAAGAGAACAACAATGGGCAATACTGTATGCTCCACTGAATTATTTTCCTCATGAAGATAAATAGTGGTTTAAGGCTCTAGGCAATAGTGAAGTTTTGGTTTATTTTAGTTTTAATCCATATTTTTTTGTTCCATTCTTTCCTGGTGGTGTTGAACATCCTGCTCTGTTCTCTTGTTATTTCCATGAAGAGCAGATGTGAAACCAAAACCTGAGATTGTAATTTGACAGCCGTCGCTGCTATTTCCCTTAGCATTATTCGTCACTTATTCTCCTTTCAAGAATGAAGCCTGAAAAGGCACAGCAGCAGTGCCAACCACAGGCAAAAGGCAAAAAGACTTGTCTCTAAAGCCGGGCAAGGAACAGTGTACAAGATCTTTCTTGCAGGAGGAGGAAACTCAACCACTCACCCAAATGCACAATAAACATACGATGGTCCCACATGGAGCAAACCAGAAAAGCATTTTGGTTTTGAATGCCTTCTTCTTTCCTCAGTGTTTGTTCTCCTGCATTTCTGTTTATGCCATGCATGACCTGTGAACGTGGATTGAGCTGCTGCCTACACAAGAGCTGCTTTTCTCTGAGACACTCAGAGTCAGGGAAATCTGTGCACATACACTTGCTTTTTAAGACACTGTGATTTTTGAGCTTCTATTTTTCTGTCAGATTAATTGCTTTGGATATATTAATTACCTTTTCAGATATTGATAAGTTATCATGGGAAAGAAAATTATTTGGCTATATTGGGGTCCAGGGAGGTCATGCAATCTGTTATAAAATGAAAGATACAATTTTTACATCCTAATGTCTGAAACTACATTATGCCAGAAATCTTCTCACTGACTTCAGTGGTTGACTTGCCTGACTTGCATGAGGGTGGCTTTATTTTAAGCTACATTGTTTGTGCACTTCAATAGAGTTTAAAAGAGAAAATTCTTAGAGAAGACAGACTTAAATGGTTGTGTCATTAAGCCTTCAGCATTTGCAAGTAGGGTTTTGGCACAGCTTGATTTCCCAGTGGAAAGTACTTTGTTTGGTTTTGGTCATTTAGTTGCTTATTAAACCTCTCATAAAGCTTTTTCGATATTCTTCCTTTTGTTCACTGCTGTCACAGAAACTGTATTTAATGTTTTCTTTCTTTTCCCATACTACAGCCCTGCAACATTCAAATTAAGTAAGTGAATATTGCAGTGATTTAATTATGAATATGGAAAAAAGTTTGCAGAACTATCTGATAACATGCATACAGCAATTTTCATGGCACAAGATGAGCACGGACTGAATCTGCCATTATATTTAGAGGCAAATGAATCTTTTTGTCCTGGGGAACATTTTCAGCTTAGATCCACAGCCATTTTCTTTAGAGATACTCTATCATTTGAAAACCTTACAAGTGGAAATTAGTACACAATAACCCGCCCACAGTCCAAAACAGCTCTGTGGCTTTTTTAAATATACCAAAGAGGCTCCTGTGTGGAGATAAGCAGGGGTTTTAACTGTTTCTGTGATGAGAATTGATGGAATCATCTTTGTTACAATACCCACCCACCTTTCTTTTCATTCAAATAATTAAACACCAATTTGCTGGGGAAAAAGGTGTATATAAAAGAATTAGCTTGTGCTTCACTGATTCTTCATTAATAAATGCAGACGGAATTGGTCTACAACAAGACCCGACAGGCACTTCACATAGCAGTAACTATTGCTTTTGTCTTTCCAAGTTAGTTTGAACCGTCATAGGGGGTCTCCAGTTGATGGTGTAACTCTTAGAGTGAGATTTCCGACAAAAAAAGCATTACTACATCAGCTTTGCTGTACTGAAAGCCTACAGGTAAGGCAAGATGATCCAGTGGAGTGTGTCGTACCACTGGACTTTTGTCAAGCTGGTGTATTCCTGCTCAGGACTTGGTACTGCACTCAATCCAGCAGCTTTTGCCTGGCCTGTGACCCACAGGAGCAGACACATGTGGGCCATCCACAGGCTCAAGCCCTAACACGATGGACCTCACTGGACTCTTGGGTAGGTTTCCCAGACAGTCTCTCCAGGTACATGGGCATAGGGAGGTCATAAGTTGCAGCCATATAGTGAAGTCAGGTACACAGAACAAAACAAGTTTGCATGTTTTTCTCATTGTTGTACTTTGGCCCTCCTTCACAGCAGGCAAACTGCTTTGAAGCATCCAATGCTAATGTTGTAACCCTTATGCATTGCTCCCAGGTACCCTCATTCACACACTGCACAATAAATCAGCTACAGCAGAGCTTTCAGAATGGAATCAGCTGATGCCCATTAGAAGCCAGCCAGCCAGTCAGGTACCATAATGCCCCAGCAGGAGCCACAGGAGCATTATCTCTGGATGTACAACTGACTTGATAGCTGCTTTGAAAAAGTCATGACCTAACTGTCTACGTTAGATCTGAAAGTAATAAGCCCCCAAAATTCTGTTGCCTGGTGTTTCTTTTCATAAATGAGATGTGCCTCTAACACAGCCATTAAATCTGTGAGACAAGCTAATTTTATTTAGGGATGACATATAATTTCATGGTGAGTTTTACTTTGCAGTGTTGCTGCAGCCTATCACTGTGTTACCTACTTCCAGAGAAGGGATCATGCCTATCAGAGGCAGCACCTTCTGAAGTCCACAGCAGCTGAGCTGACGAACTTCCCTTCCTACAGGAGAGGCAAGGTAATAGCTTTGGAGCATAACCCTGCTAGTTTAACAAAGACATTTTACAGTTTTTATTCTATGATCTGCAGCAAATAGAAAAAAAGCATGCACATAATAAGTATGAAAATATTACATGCTAGCTATTTTAATTAAAACTTTTATTTATGATATTTTAGTCCATTTGAAATGTTGAGAATAGCTCTAGGTTTAATGCAGGAAGGATTTTTTTTTTATCTACGTATTAAAAGGAAAAGGAATATGGCTGTTTTAACATTTTAAGTGCCTTTATGTCAAGTATAAACTGGAATCCTAGCTTTACTTTTTAATGAAACTTAATTCAACCTAGTTAGGAAACCAATAACCGTATTTCATAATTCAGTTTATTAAAATAATAAACACAGCTATTCCAGGAAATGAAAACATTTCTGGATATGAAATACACAGTTCTCTGAAGAAGAAGATACTCCAGTACGGGTACCTGACATTTAGCAAGTAAGCCTGTATATTTTTGTATAAGGCAGAGTTCTTTATTTCTAAAGATGCTCAGTATCATCTGTTTTCCTGATGTCTGTGAACATTGCAGAATCTTAGCAACATTCTTCTGAATTTTTTGTTACATTTAAGGGGTATTTAGATGTCTAATTTTAAGCAATGAGATACTCGAGTGGTTGTATTAGGACCTGATTTTCAAATATAAAGAGAGCATTATCAACTGCAGAGTGTTTGTTATTCGTTATGATCACTGAATTCCTAGAGTTTTAAGAAAGAGTGAAGTGGAAAAAATACAAAAATCGGTCTATTGCCATCAAACTGGAGTAGGAATGTTCTTTCTTGGCAGGCGAGGGCTCATGCAGTTTGTGTTGAAGATTTTGCTTCTTTTTTCTCTTGACTGACAATCATGTTTCACCCATGCTGGGATCCTGGAACTTCAAAGGAAAGGGTTAAGAAGTCTGGGGCTGGGCCAGAGGAGCTTTGCAGCCCCAGTTGATGCAGGCCTGTAGAAAAGCCTGAAGAACCTGACCTTTCCCCAATCTCAGGAGTGGTGTCTGAAGGGAGATTCACCTTGTCTTGGCTTCTGAAACAGATTCACTCTACAATTCTTTTGTTAAAATAAATAGTATTTTAAAGAGGATGTTTGGCTGCAGGTTGTCCCAGAGGAGAGAAGTACAGGAACAGCCCTAGACTGTTGGCTTCAGGTAGCAGAGAAGGGACTAAAAGGAAGGATGGTCTCAGAGTCACTTGCAGACATCTTGAACTAAGTGAGCACTTGAGACCTGAGACCAAGAGACAGATATACTCCCTGACACAAACTGAAATTCTCCGTTTTCTCTAAAAACTTAGGTCCTTAAATTGTAAGAGGGAAGGTTATAACTTGGCACGATGTTTTTCAGCTACATAAGTAGCTTTAACAACTTTTCTTATAAATCAACACACCTATAACAGAGATATGCCATACAGCCATAGAGATACGAAGACACCATTTATGGGAAAATATAGATTTTTGAGCATTGATCCCAAATCAGGCAATTCTTGATCTTTCAACCTTTCTTTTAGTGTTTCTGTCTTTCCAGAATTCAGTCATCCTGGCCCTTTCTTCTCTTCATATTATTTAAAAAGTATTAAATTTCAATTAAAAGTGAGCTAGGTAGGAGTGGATTCCTTGGTTATTGGAAAAGTTTGCGTAAGTCTGGGCATTCAGCAGAGGTCACTTTCATTTACCACTTAATATTTTGAGAGAAATGCAGATGAAAGAGATATGAGGTTTCCCATGAAAGCCACATCTGCTGCTCTGGAGCCTTCCCTGGTGGTGCCGTTCCAGGTGGCTGATCTTTCACTTCTTGTCTCAAGAACTGGACTGGGCTTGACAACCTCGCATTCCCCAGGACAGGAGGAGCTGCAGTTAGTTAATCTTTTCTTTTTTCAAAGGCAATTCCTCTGATTTGCAATTAAGGGGTTTTCAATTTATATTTTTTCCAAAAAGGGGACATTTCACCCCATGGCTGTGTCACCCATGATTTCCCATGAGTGCTTGGCAGAGTCCCGGAGTGTTCACTCACCTCTTGTGATGGAGGTCAGAACTCCCAGGTCCTGGGCACCCTCAGGTCCTATCACACCCTTCAGTTACTAAGGAAGTTCTGAGCTCCCTGTTTCTTGTCTCAGATGATAGTTCTATTGCTTTCTCTTATGACTCTAAGAACGTTGGTTGGTTTCCCTTAAAAAAGAGAAGAGGAGAAGGGAGTGAGCAGCTTTTGGCAGCCAAATACGTACTGGCAGTCTGGGTAGCATGACAAGCCTTTTCCATTTGCACCGAGTAAAAGGTATTCAGCAGAGCTACAGAGAATATGATAAAAGGAGACTATCAGTTACTTCCAGAGTCCTGTTACAAACCAGTATGTGTTCAGTGGCAGTATTGAGAAAATCAGCAACTTTCTGTCGCCCTCCAGGCAGAGCAGATCAGTTGAGTGTGCTTTAGAGGAGCACTTGGAGTGAAATGAGAGCAGAGGCGGTCACAAGAACCAGACGCTTGGAGAAATGGCTCTGAGATAGCTCCTGTGAAAAATTATCACTGATCAGCAGCTGCTGAATGACACAGCCCTGTTGCCAAAGCACCAGCCTGCAGCACCTGCTTTCTGCATATTGCTTTTTTTGGCAGTGGGTTGGGAAGCATTGTGCCTGTCCCTGCAGCTC
Organism: Agapornis roseicollis; assembly: GCA_002631895.1. Taxonomy (NCBI): domain Eukaryota; kingdom Metazoa; phylum Chordata; class Aves; order Psittaciformes; family Psittacidae; genus Agapornis; species Agapornis roseicollis. Next base: position 123,593 of record NDXB01008835.1, read on the forward strand.
CTCAAAGCAGCAGTTCCCTGCATCGAGTCCTTGACACAGGGCAGGGATACGCTGCTCACAGGAACAACTTTTTCTCTTTGATTGCATTAGCCACTGAATATCATCTGGATCCATTTTTACGTTGTGTGTGCCAAGCTTTGGCTTTTAACCCAGAAACTTTTCAAAACCATGCAGTAAGGCCACTTGTTGTTTGTATTCCAGAACAGTGCTTACTGCAGTTTATGTTCTAAGAAATGGCATTAACATGCTGTAATACATTTGAATAAAAGTGCTTTATTTCCTGCTGGAATTTCATGCTGCTTGTGGATTTATGAATTGGATTTCTAAGGGGTAGTACTAAGCTCAAAACAATTTTTGAAGGGGCAGGCAGAAAGTCATTAGCAACACTTTGAAAATAAATTCTTCCTGTTCTGCATCAGTGAGATTTGTGATCCCCTTTACATATAGTTTATTATGGTCATTCATTGGTTATCTTTCTGGCACTATTAAAGTAATCTGGAAAAATATATTGCATATTATAAGAACCACTTTGATTATACCAGCCTCCTAAGTAGGAACACAGGAACACTGAAAGAGAAATAGAAGTGGGAAAAGATCTCCTGCGTTCGCATATCCTGTATCCCACTGACACATCACATCATATAATTCCTTTCATAAATATAAGTAATATAAAACTCTATGTTCTCCTGAATTTGAAAGGAAAATATCATTCTTGTGTGTCTAAAGATGATTAAAATAAGCCAATAATAAATGTAATTACTGTGAATTGGTACTGATGAAGATTTTATCCCTAGAGTTGCCTTATTTTCAGATTTTAGGAAGAGTTGGGTTTGTACTCTGTAGCTAACATTTGTTTCTCTGAGTAGGTGTTGTTGAAGAAACAGAAATAACTTGGATGTTTTTCTCTTCCACAGCTTTACACAAAAGCAAGGCTGTAACAACAGGGTGTTGGGTGTCCATGCTTATACGAAGGAGCAGTTAGATGCTCAAATGCTACTGTAAGTCATCCGATGTTGTTATTCTGCACCTCTTAATCAGAATGAGTGCATCTGCATTAGAGGTTTCGTTCAGCACAGGCAGGAATGTCCTTGTGAAGCATACCTCCTTTTTGCCCTTGTGTGTCCCATCCAACCTCCCTCCCCCTTACTGCGCTTTGATTGCCATCTCAAAGTACCTGCAATGGGTCACTTCTGGAAGATGTGCTTCAGGACAAGCCTGTATGATCCAGCCGTAGGGAGGTGAAACATTCAGTGCATTGGCCATGGAATGTGTCTAGTGTGATCAGCAGGTCTACAGGACCAGTTTTCCCTGATACATCCTCTTCCTGAGCCATGCTTGCCAGCACAGACACCAGCGTGGTAGACAGTGAGAAGTCACCCTTGCTCCAGTAACATCATCTTCGATTCACAACTTGCCATACAAATAAAATCCCATTTTCTCATGGTGCTTGAGAAATAGACTTCTAGCTACCGCATAGAGTAAATGAGATTTACAGTTACATGTCTCAAGTGTGAGGTATTTTTTAGGCTACAGCAAGGATTTAATCTAAAAATATTTTCCAGAAAGGAGAGAGAAGCAGCTGAAGAAACCCCAAAGTTAATTCCTCAGTGCCTCGCCTGCAGCGCTCTCTTTCTTCCCGCAGAATCCAGTGGTATTTAACAGCACAGTGGCTGAAGAGCTCTTTCACATTATGGAGAGAGCAAAATAGCTCCTGTAGTGTTTTTCCTAGCTTGTTTTAGCTGTTTCTCTCTTGCTGGTTGAAACTGCCTGAAGTGAGACTAATCAGCTATTCCTCCAGAGGGAAAAAAACAAGCAACAGGAAATAAAAATAATAAATCATGGTATTTTACTATACAGAAACAATATACATCAAAGGAGTGACTTTTACAATCTTATATTGCTATCTTTAGCAATTGCAAGCTAATAGAATAGGCTAATTTGAGTAGGTTGTTTCTAGCAAATTATCGCACAAATACTGCATATCTACATACACATTATCTACTTCAAATTGAAGTTAGAAGTTAGATTTTGAGCAATGAGCTTTATCTTTGCTATTTCTTTCCCATTTTCTGAACCTTCCTGAAATGGTATTATTTTTCTTATTCAGAAGCACACTACAAGTGATGCAATCTATTAACAAGTGGGCACTTTTTGCTATTGCACTTTAAAGATACTGGCTTTATTAACTGCAATTTTATTTTGGTGTGTACCAAAGCCTAGCTTTCTTTCAAGGACATAATTATTTTCCTCTCTAAACACAACTCAGATGATAGGATACACAAGTCTTGGAATAATGTTTGTTTTGTTCAGCTAATAAGCTTTCATCTGATTTATTCCCATGACCTCAATGAGAAAGCCACTGTCTAAAACACCATTGTTTTTCTGGTCACTTGGCTGGAGGTCCTCTCATTTCTTACGTGTTCATGGATTTTTGTATCACAGGATGTCATACTGATGTCTGAGAGCAACATGGAGCTAACTAAAGGTTTGAGAAATTTGCATTGCTGTACAGTGATGTTTGGTACACAGAACCCACTCATAAAACTGAAAGACTGCTGTAGTGCAAAAGTCTGAAAGGCAGCAGGAAGGCTAAATTCATTGTATCATCATACAATATGCAACACTATCTTTTAGCTTTTCACAAAGCACAGAAGTCCTTCACAAACTGTTCTGAAATAGAAATAGCAATTGTATTCAGTGAAGTTTGAATGTCAACAAGATTTCTTGAATGATTTTCAACATGTTTCTCCTCCAGGAAAATGTTTCTGTAGAAAATGTTTCTACAGCAAATTTTAACTTTCTGCTGCCTATTAGAAGTAACTTGTGAACATACATATATATTTATTTACATATAATTGTGGAAGAATCCATGGGCTTTTGTCACATTTTCCCAGAAGAGCTTACACTTAGAGGGGCCATGTCTGGATGATTCAGATCCAACTGCAGAAATTCAGAGAGTTAAGAGTTACTGAAAATGTGAGTTAGATTAAAATTTTTTGTATATCATTAATCCCAGCTGTTGCTTATCTTTTTTAAAATAGGTTTCTAAACAGGAAAATGCTCAAACACATATAGAAATACGCGAATAATTCTGTTAGTTCCCATAAGGAAACTAATGAATCCAGATTCAACAAAATGAAACTTTTTTTTATTACTGATAATTGCTGAATCATCTGAGTGAGTTATGAGTATCTGACCAGTCACCCTCCACAAAACATGGAGGGAGACAGGCATCTTGCCAAGTGGAGATTAGCCCAAAATGAGAGATCCTTTCCTAGACTGCCTCCAGAAACAAGATTTTGTAAGTCATAGTTCTTAGGTGTACTTGAGGAAATGAGTACCTGAAAAAAACAAACCCAAAGCAGCTGAAGTTGCATCTTCACAGAAGTCAATGGGAAGTCAAATTTCTCTCTTCTCCCCTTCCCATGATTTTGGGGTGCTCCATCCTGGAAACTTCTGCCCTGGCACATGAAATGGCTCACCACACTGAGGATTTCATGGTGGTTCCAATGCAGGAGTTAACATTGCCTCAAAGCAATGTTAAACAAGGGTTATTCTGCTAGCAGTCTTCCTGCATGCTGACAAGCTTGTAAGTAAAAAATTAATCCCGCATACTGTATGTTTTGTTCAGAGACTTTGTACTACCTGGATTCAGAATTTGTCAGCACCAAAGCAGCTGCTAATCGTGCAGTGCAACTGCATCATTGTTCTTGATTGGGCATTTCTGCTGTTAGAAGCACATTCAGGCTCCTAATCTAAAGAAACTCAGGTAAATCAAAGTGGTAGAAGATTGTTAATATATTTAAATGAAATTCAAGATAAATTTCCTTGCTGGAAAAAAGAATCAAACAACTGCCTTTTGATAGCAGTATGAACAATATTTTTGGTTCATTTTCCAGTAGTTACCTTTTAGTTGCACACGGTTTTTCACATCAAAACTCACCTAGAATCTTTGTATGAGATTCTTGAATCTCATACAGTGAGTAAGTGTTGCATTTTTAACGCTGCAGTTCTAACTTTAACTGTTTTAATCATTTGATTAGTAACCTTAACATGAAAAGTGACAGAGACCTTGAATGGTTTAATAACTCAGGGAAGTCCTGGCTTTTGAGTGAAGTTCATAAATGTGGCTTAGAATTGATGTATGTTATCTTCAGGTGAATGAATATGTGCTATATCCTTGAAGGATAAGTAAAAGCAGCTTAAACAGAAAGAATCCCTGTAGAAATAAGATTTTGCTTAGGATTGTTTATGTTATCATATCCCCAGATGTGTTGCTTATTCCAGTGTGATACTCAATTATTTTGGCATTCCACACTATCAGAGGACACAGGACAAACATCTGCCATTAGAAGAAAATGCATATATCTACGTGCATGCCTGTGTGTGCACCCAAAACTATAAATAAGGATGAAAAGGCATTTTTCTGAGTATGCATTTATATGAAGCTAAATGATGCAGATTCTGTATTTCTTTGTTGAGGATGTCACTACAGTTGTTCCCATGGTGCAGGAAGACTCACTTCATTTTATGTGTGTCTCCTTGCTTTTATGGCACAACTGATTTTGTGCTGCTAACCAAATGCACATATTCTATGCATCTTCTTCTCTTTGTTGTTTTCTCAGTACAATGCCGTTGTTGCATGCCTTTCACTCCAGCTGCTGCCTACACTGAAGTCACGACATTCAGCCCAGTTTGTGTCTTCTCTATAGACCACATAAGTTTTTTAGGATATAGCTTTCTGGGTTGTGTTGTACTGCTTCTACACTGATCACATTGTTCTTTCCAGCCTTGTGTTTAAGTTCTTTTTATATCTCATCTTTCAAGGCTCCTGGTGTTAAGCCAGTTGACAGTTGCAGTGTTTGAATAATAAATGGAATTTGTCAGTTCAGATAAAAACCTCCATCTCTATTTTTTCACATTGCTGTTCCTTTTCTTGTAAATCTTGACTACTTACTCGGTCTAATGATCTTGATCTCTATAACTTTGTCAACAAACGGAATGGTCAAACAGCCTCTCAGCATAATGCATTTCTGCTCTGAAGAGAGCTGTGCTTTGTGCATATTTGCTTCCCCTTGGTTCAATTTGCTGCAGTGCACTCTGTCTTTTAGAGTTTCAGTGTGATCTCCAGCACCACAACAAGTTTTTCTGCTTCCCTCCCTCTTTTTTAATACATGATGTATCAGAAAACAAATGGTAATGTACATACTGATGTTTTATTTGCTTTTAAACATACTAGTAGGGACCTATTTGTTTTTTCACTGACAACCTAATGTCTTTATCCTTCATTTGCTAAAAGCTTCTGTTCCCTTTTAAAATGTACTGTGTTTGATTCAATCATATTTTCAATCTCAACCTGTACATATATATATACATATATATGCACACACACATATACATATGTTCATATATAAATGTATGTTTATGCACAGGGAATTTCACAGCATTATGCTGGTGAGGTTGAAGAGCAGAGCAGCAAAGCTGAATAAGGTCAAAGAAGCTGACTCTGCAAAGATACGGATGAAATTGGACTGATGTACAAAGGCATTGGTTTGCAAGCTGTCTTTTCAGAAGACCCAGGAAAAGGTAAGCTGCTGCAATGGTGACTAGCTGGGGCTCACTCTCTGACTTCATGGCTTCCTCTCCTGACTGAAACTGGGTTCCTCTCCAGATCCCAAACTGTGCTGTTTTCAGCTCTTTCTGTGTCTTATACGTATTCTCTCTTGTGTTGTATGGATTTTATACATCCTATTCTTTAGGGGGTTTACTGCCATAGTCAGCATCAGCAGTCCACACACAAGACAGTTTTGTGTCCCTTCAAGCAGGACTGTGCAATGTTTTTCACATCAAAACCCACCTCATGATTGGCCATGTTGCTTTGTTTATATATTTGCATCAGATTAGTAAAAAAGAATAAGTTGGTAGTTAAATTATTCTATTTTGCTGTCATTTCACTCTGTTTTATCCCAGCTAAGGGAGCAAAATTGTCATCTGTGATGCTGCTTAATAGAGTGTCGACAGAAAAAGCTGAGGTAGCCAATAGAGGTTTTAGACAAATGGGAACCTGAGGACAGCGGTGTTTAGTTTCCAGCCCTAAGAAAAGACAAATATATTATTGTATGGGTTGTAAAGGTTGATTTATGCTTGTACTCCACTTTTCCTCTCTGAAGCGTGCACAAAAAGAGCCTGTGGAAGTCAACGGATGCTTTGCCACTACCTTCCATGATTGGGCTCTAGATAAAAGGTGATTCATGGAACTACTTACATGGTAAATGTGAAAAATGAAAATGACCTATCCATTAACTTAATCATCATTCCATCCCTTTTCTAAGGCAAATAAAGTGCTAGATAGAGGCAGATGTTGTTGTAATTGAGGTCTTTTTTATTATTTGAAGGGACCAGTTTCTAAAGGTCATTGATGGAACTTGATGGAAATAAGCCTTTAAAGTGTGAATATTGATGGCTGAGTAAAATGAATCTTCAGAAAGGAAGACTGTGCAAAAAACACAGCTATTTAAAAAAAAAAATTATGGGTCAAATTCCTCTCTCACTCAGGGCACTATAAATCTGAAGTCATATGAAGAAATCATTGACTTCCGTGTAAATGAGGGCACAGTCTTCCCTCAACTGGAATAAGCTTAAGTATTTTATCCTCCTAGAGGAGAACTGAACAAATGAAAATTTACTGTGATTTTGACACAGCCCTCATAGAAGCAGAGATCATGACTGTCAGACATCCATAGGAAAGTTCCCTTTCCCTTACTTTCTCCTCTTTGGATCTGTCTTGCTCTCACAACCCACCTGTGCTGTACAAGGCAGGATCTTGCCCCAGTGTGCCAGCATAGCAGAGCCACCTAGCAATTCGCCCCGAGCTCAGGTAAGCAGAGGCTGCTGTCCTGCAGTGCCTCCTATAAACAGCCCTACTACATGGAGAGAAAAGGGATCTCTACAACCCTTCATTCCATTCTATATCAGAAATACCAATATGTAGCCCTTATACTCCTAGAAAGTAAGGTAAACAAAGGTGTGAAGCATTCATATTCTCATGAATGTACTGGCTGGAAGGGAGAAAGAGGATCACTTTGTTTCAATCACTTTTTAGTTCCTGTATCATCCTCTGACTGTGTTTGCTTTAATTCTTTTATTCTCAATCTTACGATGTGGTGTCAGCAATCTTGCATTTGTTTTCAGAAATGCCTGTAGAGGCGTTCTTCTCTGTGCTTACTACTTCCCAGAAAGTAGGTACTGCTGTATGGATTGCTTTAAGGTGTTTTTAGAAGTTCAGAAACATACACAGACACAATGCAGAGGTGAGTTTTTGTTTTAGTTTTGAGGATCAATTATATCCACATGTCATTTTTTTGCTTTATTAAAAAATGCATGTCCCAAAATAGGCACACTGTTTGCTATTCAAATAATGTTTTTACATTAGTGTAATCCTCCCATCAAAATAGTAGTAATCTGTAGTTTCAGACATATTTATGATATGCTTCTATTATTTCTATTGGGCAATTAGAATACCTCAATGTATTTTCTTTGCACAATTAGAATACCTCAATGTATTTTCTTTGCACATTATTCATAATTATTTGTATAAACCACATCTACTTTTTCAAACATAAAAAGAATATACTTAGCAAAAAACTACACAGATTTTTAGAGTAAATGTGTGTGGCTACTAGAAGGATGTCCTTTGTATTACTTGTCTGACACAACCTTAGCTGTCATAGCACAAACAGCCCTACTAAAATTCATCTCTCCTTTGGACAACTGTTAGGGTGTTATACATAGCAGATAAGAGAAATCACAGACAAGAACTAGGATAGCCTAGAATACAAGAGTAAGATAAAAAACCATCACAAGTAAAAAAAGGTCAAATAAGTTCATCCTCCGGAGGATAACATAACATAGAGCTCAAATACACAGCTCCTCTCCAGGCAAAAAGAAGATAAATTTACCAATATCCTAAGAAAATGTATGGATCAATGATGAGAATTGTGCTGCATTATAACAAACTGTAGAATCATCAGAGTGGAGAGCAGAGCCATAGAGCTGTTTGGAGTAGGAAAATCAGGGAAAGGCTGGCAGGAGAAAGGACTGTCACTGTAAGGAGTAGTGACAGCTGGGAAGATGCTAGCTGCTGTTTGGCATGCCTGAGAAATGCAGACAAAATTAACTAGGCAGGGTGACATATTTAAAAGGACAAGACTGCTGAGGAAAACAAGTTTGGCAGGGATTGAAGAGATTATCCAGGAAGCAAAATAAATGCAGATGAAGTTAAAAATAGGTAAAATCTAAAAGGTAACTGTACCCCACCAAGCTGATTGCACTGCAGGTCAGAATTGGAATAGCTCCTTCTGGCTTTGTAAGGCAGAAAAGTTAGAATTAGCTTTAACCAGTTTATGGGGAACTCCTCAAGGACAAGCATAGGTAGTTGTTGTTTTCAGTAATATTTGCTATAGGACTCTGGTTTGTTTCTCGGAGAAACTGCATTCTGCTAGTTTTTGAAATAGTTGCTATAAACAATGCCAAACCTTTATATAATGCAGCAGTAGCTAGTAAAGACGAGTTTCTTATTAGCACTCCACTGTTCCCCCCCCCAACCACCATAGCATCTACACTACCCACAGCTGCTAATTCCATTTATACTACTATTACACAAGAAACTGCTCAATGCAAACTTATTATGTTGGGGTTTTTGCAAGGCAAAATCTGCAAAATAAACTTTAGTAAACCTAGAAAAAGGTTTCCATGTAGCAATTGCTTTGCAGAAATTCACTTTTCATGACAATAAATGCCATTTCAATGTGAATAGCCTTCTGTTGTAATAGAAAAGAATAAATGTTGATTATATTGTTTACAAACTAAGTTGTTTTGGAAGACTTTTAGATCTTTGTATGCAACTGCAAAAGGGTGGTGGCATTTTAGTGGTCTGCACTGAATAGACTTTTATTGTTTTCCTCTCAGCCCTCGAAAAGAAAGATTTTGAAAAACATGTAGTGCCTTGCAGTAGGTTTAATCACTTCTGAATACTTGGCCATTAGTAAATATCAAGGCACATCAACGCAATCTGCTAGGCTTACTTGCCGTGGTGATATTTTCAGTTCAGGTAAGGTGGGCTGTGCACAACTTCCACAGGGATTTGAGATCTCTATCTTACATTTATTTTTTTCTCTGGAGTAATCCCTGAAATCTTTCCCCATAGCTTTGAAAAATCTGTTCAGTCAAGTTTTCCTAAAGCTACATAAGGATCATTTTGTGATGCCCATAAGTTTGTATTTTCTCAGTTGGACAGTAACCATTTCTATAAAATGAGGACTTTTATTTAGCTATGCCTAAGGTTTTCTTGATTTCAGTTACCATTTTCAGAATGAATACCTGCTGACAAAACTAACTGGCTTCAGCAAAAGGGTTCATAAAAATCTCCCTTTACTACATGGATTGAATTTTCACACAGAATCTGATCAAAGAGCACTCTTAAAATCCCTGCACTTTGACAGATTTTAGGAAATTTGGTTTTGATTGATAAAAGAGGGCTTTTTTTCCCATTTTTGTGCAGAAATTCTTCTATTTTGTAGCTGGTGATGTGTTTTTTGAGCTTGCCTGGCAAATGAGAGTCAAAATGTAACAGAAAATAAGACTCACAGATAGATTTAGCAGAATCATGATTTTAATCCAGTCATTAAGATTTGCCAATGCTTAGGGGAAGGAAAAAAAAGTAATATATGATCTGATCTCACACATGAGACTCTTTCTTTCGTCTTGATTTTGGTATAAAATCACCTAAATTTGTACTGAATTCACTTAGCATGCTGCTAACTAAACAACAAGGAACAGCAGCTGGCAAACACTAGTTCATTTAGTACATTACTAAAACTATTTTCCAGGAACCTGTAAATATTTGCAATATAGTTTTGCTACATTTCTGAATACTTCTGTTTAAGACAACTCATCCCACACACATGACTTGGGATAAAAGCGCCTGTGTTCCCACTCAAGTGACATCTGCAGTTTGAACAGACTTTTTATCCTTAAAGCCTATATGGCATGACTTGTCTTGATTGTTATTATCAAGCTTTATTGCCGGACATTTTCCACTGACACATTTATATAAATGCAAATAGAAAAATGTAAAATGTTTAACCTTCTATTCAAGCCTCATGGTACAACACTTGGTGTGCGCAAAAATCCAGAGAGCTGTCCATTACATCCTCAACTCTTCCAAATTCCCCTGCCTGTCCTTCACACCTAAGCCATCTGTTTGTCATTTCTTGGCACTCCCCATACCTCTTTCACAAACGAGCCATCTGCTCAGAGCCTTTAAACTTCTATTTACAATACATACTCTTTTATCTATTTTACAACTCTTTGCATATGTCAAAATTTTAATTACATAGTCACATATTAGGATGTCATCAGCTCAGGGGGCTTTTTCTAACAGTGTTTGTGATGGGCTAGAAGGCTTTTAAAATGTGTTTTATGGCTTGGTGATATATGGTATTTATGAACAGCGCAACAAATTTTGCAGGGAAGAAGCAGATGATGCATGAAGTCAATAATTGTTCCAAGACACCTCCAAGTAATTGATGTCTACATAATTCCTTAAATGCTGCTGCTTTATTAAATATTTATTAAAATACAATAACAATATTAATTTATATGAAAATTCACTTTGGCTAACAGCTAATGCATTTAAATGTCATATATTCTAATGCAGTCTTATCTCATGTTAGGTTGGGGGGAAAAAAAGAGGTTTCTTTCCAGAAATTTACTAGATACCTCAGATCTCATAAAATATAAGAAGGTATGAATGATTTTATAGATGCCATAAATATGATTAAGATATCCACCTCACAAAGAAGGAGGGCAAAACTGAACTTGCTAAACAAATCACAGCTAAGACAATGAAAAAGTATCAGTTATATTACAAGTACTGTATTGCATGCATAATGCACACATATAAACAAAGCATCTCTTCACTCCCTTCAGAGGGAGTTTCATCCATACAGATGAGACACTTTTCATACAAATTGCAGATGAATGTTCCCTCTTCTTTAAGGATAAGTTTGTTAGTTGATACTGTTTTAGTACACCACCTATTTCGCATGGTAATCAAGAGTGGAGGGGAGTTTTAATAAGACAAAGTGTTAGAGAAGAAAGAAAGAGAAGAGCTTTTGCCACACAGCTCACTGAGCACTAGCACAATGAGATTCCCTTTTGCTGGAGTTCATGGACTTCGCCTGAACCTTTCAGGTGTGAGGGCTGTTCATCTTGCCTGTTAAAAGAGAGGATATACCAGCAATGAAATCTCATGCTATATAGAAGGCACATCAGAAGAAAAGTGGTTTTATCTTTAGCTCTGAGGAAAAAAAAAACAGTCTTGAGAAAGATACAAACAAGTTCAGTGCTATCAAAGGGAGGACTCCCACTGAAGCACAGATGAGTTTGGTTACACCAGAGCTGATCCTGAATTGAAGGCATGACTTGGAAATCACCCTGGCTCAGATGCCCTGCCTGCAGTTAGCTTTCTACAGAGGTAGGACATGCTATATAGAAACCTCTGCTTCCCATCTGCTTACAGGAAGGACTAAGAGCTACGCAGAAGTTCTGTAGAGTAGATCCCAATCAAAACAACATTAAATACAAAAACACTTGCCAGTGTTTAAATGAAAAACCTTTGAAATGGCTTAATTTACTGTAAGTACAATTCTAGGAAACAATCATTGAAATTCAGCTGCTTAGGGCAACTCCATCTCAAACTGAGCACAGCATCACTCCAAACCACTTGACAGTAAATTCATCTGTGAATGTATTGCAGGTGGCTGCTCCATGGAAGACATACAGACAGTAATGTCTGAAGACCAACACAAGACCAGCTGGTGGGAAGCAGGATCGTAAAAATGACTTTTCCACAAATTCCACAGCCACAATGCCAGAAGTAAGCCATTTCCCAAATAAACCTGATTCAGAGCTTAAATAACCCCATCCCTAGGACTCCATGGCTGATTGCTAGACTGGCAGGTATAGCTGAAGTGTAGCACCATAGACTGTTTTGTATGTCATTTGCTTCAAGGCTGCTAGGAGATGGGATCTTGGAGAGAAAGAGTCAACAGCACAATTAAATCCTATCAGGAACTGCGCATTTCTTCTCTTTTATTTCCTTTTTTTCCCTGGGCACTTTGTTATACTCAAAGACTTTTCATGGCACCATACACTCCAGCATTGCTGAAAGCAGGGGTAGTAGCATTGCTGCAAGGGAGTGAGAGAAACCAAGCATTTTGGTACTTCTTCATCTAGTTCTGCTCACAGAGTGATGTGTGTTTTGTTAGCCTGACTAGAGTGAACAGCTGTCCTAAATGTAAAATTAGCCAGAGCATTGGAGAAATTCCGAAAGAGTTATTGTAGGCATGCAAATGGATGTGACGATCCCACCTTTTTTTGTAACTGATTAAGGTAAATAGCTAAAGTCTAGAACAACTTGAAAGGAGCTTCTTCCCTTTTAATTACACCTCTTTTATTAATAATGTAGCCTTTGAAATCACCATTAAAACACTGATGGAAATTTTAATATTAATCGATTTTAATATCAGCCATTGTGTACATACCTGCAATGACAGTTTCTTTACTGAAATTAAGGAATCCAAGTTCCTCATAATAGTTAAAAGATTGACTAGCATGATCCCTCAATTTACCAACTGATCTTGTTACCTAACTAGGGCTGCACAAATTAATAACAGATGTAAGTAATCTCCAGGCATTGTGATTCCTCTTCTCCACCTATTCAAACAGTGGGGATTATACTCATAATGCAGATCAATACTAGCTGATTTAATACCTTACTGTCAGTTGCTTTCAAATCCTCAGATTTAATCATGCAACCTGAATGAGCATCTACATTGTTTTGCTAAAGTTTAAATTTTTTTAAAAGGCATACCTTTTGGAAGCAGGTTTAAGAAACAAGGCATCACATTCTTTACATAAAAGCTCTGGTAAATTTTCTGTTGAAATGCTTTAATGTTGCTTCAGTTTAAATGATTGACTTGGAACACCTTTTCTGTTCTTCATAAGTTGATAAAGAATAGTACACAACAGAATGAATTTCTTTCAATACGGAATTGTATAAGTTACAGATCCAAATAGAGGAAACTCATTAGATAATAACTCTTCCTGTGGTGTCAACATCACTTACCTCGGTGTTTTTTGTATTGTTTCTGTTCTGGCAAAACAATAGTTTAGAATCGATTGATCTATATTTTCTCACAAAAGATGACACAAAAATATGATCTTCTGTGATATATCTGTTCTTTATTTACTGTGTACATACAATGAATTCATACATATTTTATGAAAACCTTTCACCAAAAGCTCTTACAATCCTATAAAAATGCCTGCTTGCTGTGTTTTTGAGATGCAGGAAGATTGATGGACTTCAAAAATTACTTTGGATTCTCTGGACTGCTTCACTAATGCATACTGCTTTAAAATCAGAGTGGGTGGAAAGTGCAATTCACAGAGGACAAAACCTGGGGGCATGTCCTGAAGCTTCATGGCACTGATCATGACCTCGTAGCCAGACACTCCTGTTGCTGGAGCTGTCTCCTCTTCTACCAACCTGCTAAGCCTGGTAAGGGAATTTACTAGCCATGTCTGCCTAAGAACAAAGAATAACTCTGTACTTTAAAAGTGTCTGTCTCTTGCTTTCTGACTATTTCTACCATAATTTAATCATTTTCTCACTTTCCAGCACTGTAATCAGAGGGAGGCATTTGCACCTTTTGTTATTAATGTTCTTTCTATCCATGATAGTAACCACAATAGCTTCATCATCAACAGGCTTGAAATATGAACAATTAGATCATGATTTTCCTTAAACATGTACCAGACATCACAAAAATCCAGCTGTGTGAACAAAGTAGAATCATCTTTGAGAGCAAATGCTGTTTGCAATCTTACAGTTTATAGACTAAAAATTAAATGACTATTTTTATCCTCCCTTTTCTGCCCAAAATTAACTGAATTTATCAAAGTAAGCATGCTTAGGATTAAAGTTTTATTGATTCAGGTTTTTTTAAGGCAAACTTAAAATATGGCACATAAAGTTTTTGTAGCTGTATTAGATTGCAGGAGACTTTCTGGTCCAGATTCCAACTCCTGCTACCTCCAGTTTGCCTGCCAAAAGCTCCTGATGCCAGTCACAGTGACAGTATTCACTCTACTGTGGCTACCTGGTTCACAGTTTGGTCATGGCAACCAAATGTAGATGCAGATGGGTTCTTAAGGGAAGGAAAAGTGCACTAGATGGAACCTAACAAACATCTGTGGGAAAAAATACCACCCAGTAATGGGCATCACCTACAGGTTAATAGGAATCACCATCAGTGAGGTCGCAGTCATGAATGAAAGTTGGTTTATTCAGTGTTCACTGTAAGAGGCGTCTGTTGATTCGTTCTCTGCTGCAGTATCATTTGTATACTCAGGTTTGAGAGGCAACTTAAGGCCTTTTTTAGTCTTGAATTTCCATTAGCTTTGTCTTTCATTTCTGTCAGCTGTATTCCCATCCCTTCTCTAGCATTTACCAAATGCAAATCCATGGTGTTGAGATGAGAGGAAAAGCAGAAATAGAATCGTAGAATATTTTGTTAATATTTTAGGAGCTATTGGTTTCAGTAGCTCCCTTGACAAGCTGCTTTCCAAGGTCAGTATCCCCCAGCTTTCCATGACCTTCTAATCCCCTTCTCTTGAATTCAGTAGAGTTCCATGGTCTTCAATTAACTAAGCTGAATTTGGCACAGATTTTTATCTGGTTTTCCAAATAGCTCATTGGTGTTCACAACCTAAAATATTCATTGAGTTACCAGTAGAGGCTTAGATACATAGGTTTTTAATGTAAAATTCAATATTGTTTTGTAATATTTTAATTTGCTTATGTTTACATAGTGAAGGAATAGAATATAACTGGGAACTTTTTACTTGTGTCACAGGAGAGGTCATGGAGTCTTGTATTACGTACTTCATTGAGCACAGCTAAGCTCCTGAAAACTTCTCTAAGGTCGGTGAAATTAATTGTGTGGGATCTGTGGCCATAACTGCTAAGAGGTCCAATAGCAGTTACAGTGAAGGGAAAAATAATCAGTTTATGATGTTATTTGATACAGGAGTGATCTTAATGTAATCCAGAGAAATGCACCAATTTACAGTGTCTGCTGAGACATCAGCTCCACCTACACAAAAAGCTGTTGTATAGCTCCTACATAAGCATATTGAGCTGACATTCAAAACATCAGCACTTGCGGTAGTTGCTCTAGTTCAGAAAGATTACATACCTATAAAGAGGTACAAACAAGCAGATTAAAGAGGACTGGAGGGGATTACTGAGTCCTAGACAACTTCCTGTGGATGGATTTTTGACAACAGGAGAAAATAACTACTAGAAGATACATTATTATGTAAAGTATAATTTACATAAAACAGAATTTACATGTCTTTTTCCTGAAGCAATTAGGATTTTTCATATTTCTATTGCTAATTGAAAACAGGATAAAACAATACATATAGTCTGCCCAGCAGCATTTTGAGCCTTAAGTATCTTAGTCTCACAAGCGCTGAGTATAATCTGTGGTGCCAGCTATGCTGGGCAGGGTAAGGGGTTTCCCATAAAATGATCCCATATATTGATTAAAAATTCTGCATTTACACCTTAGTTTATCTAAAACAGAAGAATGCTGCTCTCTCTTGCAGTCAAAACATGTCATATGTATATTCTCACACAGATAGCAGTAGAGGTTCTGTAGCCTATCTGAGAGGGTGTTTGATTTCCTGGCTGCCTTATTTGTTTACAACATTGCTCTTAAAATTGTCTCTACCATCTGTATGGTTTCAAGTTGTTTGAATGAGAATGAGATATTAAAATGCCATCCAGATGTCTAGATGCATATCAGCATTAACATATTATGCAAATTGTCACAAGGATAAGGTTTTTTTCTTCTTAAACAAAACAATATTTTTAGATGGAATGGAAAGAAGTAAATCTGTGAAGGATGACAAGCAAACAAAAATGCTCTGAGCATATTCAGCTGAACTTTTCAATCACTTTTTATGACAGGGTTAGGTACAAAGTGTCCTTAGTTGTTTTTACTGTAAATCTATAGGAGGACCATTGGATGAAAACATAATCTTTAAAAAAAAAGAAATATCCACAAAAAGTACCGAAGCACCACTAAGCCTGGAGATCTCATAAAAGGAATTCAGCAAAGTGACATATAAAAGTTGTCTCTGTGTATTTATCTCATAAGAACAGGACTTCATGAACAATAATAACAAATATCTATTGGCTACTGAGCATCTAATTTAAAGAAATTTTTGGCTCTGACTCTATAGATGTTATACTTGAAGGTAAGTATACTTGAAAGCAACAATATAAAATCATATTTGAGCCTTCTTTGCTCACAAAAAATATGAACTGGGATCAGAAAATTAAGATACATGTCTTTAACTGAGGTTGTTTTTTTTCTGGGACCTTGATTCTTGCAACTATAAATAAACCTGATGTCTCTTGAATGTCTCCCTGAGGTCTGACGTATTTAAAAAAATAATTAATAAGGGAACATTGCACCAAAATCACTGAGAATTATTTTTGCATTACTTGGTATCAAGAACTAAGCCCCAGCTGGTAGGTTCTACAGGGAAGCTGGGCTCCAATGCAGGGAATGAGCTACAAACAGAAGAGATTCCTATTCCCTCTCTGATGTCAAAGAGTGCACTTTACGGCCTTCCTCCCATGAAGGACAGAGCTAGAGCTAATGCCATGTAGGTTAGAACCACATTTCACTTATGTGAAAGCATTTCACCTCCTGTACTATCTTTCTCCAGACTATGCAAGATCAGTTATGTCAGGCTTTTCTCATGCTTCATGTTTTCTATGGTTCTATTTGGCATGCTCTCCTCAGAATTTCCTTTAGTTAATCCATATGTTTTCAGAAATATTGGGACCAAGACAGGCCAGAGTACTCCAGCTGTAGTCTTACTGATGAGTAGCCTTGAATAAGTACTTCACATTTAAAACAAGCTATTCCTGTTCATTTATCCTGATTTGCTGCCTGTTTTTCTTTATTAATGACATTCCTACTGTTTCCCACAACAACAGCTCCTCTCCTGCAGACATCTTTTCTATCCTTCTCTATCCACCTTATCGCCAAAAGGCATTAGGCTGTCTTGATATGATTTGCTCTCAAAACATCAGTGCTGGCTGTTTTCTTGCCATCTTTTATCTTCTGAGTGTTTAAATAGATTGTCTGGCTATTTGGTATCTTTCTGGGCACAGAACAGAGAATGATTGGTCTGTAATTCTTCAACATTTTTAACCGTATTACCTTATTATTGTTCTTTTTTTTCTGCCTGATACCAGTGGCGTATAGTCTTCACAGAGAGAGTTTATTATGTGTATGCCAAGGGCTTAATCCACAGAGAAGTGTGGAAGAAAGGATTGTATTTCAGCTGCTACTGCAGCTACTGCTGAGTGAGGATGACAGTTCCAGTGTTCTGTGGATCAATGATATCACAAAAAATTGATCTTTAATAAATAGGTGGAGAGTTTGAGTAACCTTTAGGAGACATTAAAAGCATATGCACTATGTTGTATACATTATAGAAGAAGATATGTAAAATCCCATCCTGAGGAGGGGTGAATATATATTTCATAGCTTTCATTTGGTTGCATTTTCTGGGTTTTTGCTATCAAAACACCAGACACTTCTAATGATAATTCTTAATGCCAGTCTAATGTCACAAGAGAGAAAGACTAAGAAAATCTAATTCTATAATTTAGTTCCTTCAGTCATTAAAACAAGAAATTCTAGTCTGGTTGAAGAAATATTGCTGTTTTGAGGTTTGCTAACTATTCAGAGGATAAATCTGTTTGTGGATTATTAATTGCAAAGTAAAAGTTTATTTGCAATGAATGAACAATAGCTGTGTTTTGTACTGGTGCATTTAGAGTGTTCTGCTGCCAGAGACGCTCCAATAAGAGTTCCTGAGAGTTATAAACTTAACACCAAGAAGATAATAAATGGACTTGACAGAGCTTTTTTAAGATCTGATTTTTGCTTGGCATGAGGGAAGTTTTAGTAACACTTCTTAAAGTAACAGTGGTTTGTTTTCAGGTCATTAACTACAAACTGTAGAATTCCTCCAGATGCTAAAAGCAGAACCTCATTTACAATGTACCAAATGCAGTGGTGCAGACTTGCTATGTCTCAGACTTCTTCACCCCAAAGAATTCTGAAGAAAAAGCTCTTGTGTTGTTGGTTTAGAAAGGAAACCATAGTAAAAACGTGTTTGGCTTGAACCTTTACAGACTATGTGATCCTCCTTGTTGGCAGCTAATATTTACAGTGCAATTTTAGTCACTTTTTACAGTGTAATATTATCCTAAACCAAAAAATTGAAAGTAAGATGGTTTGGGTTCTGTTGCTCAGATGCTGTAGAGGATTAATGTGCATTTCCTATGCATGGTTAGAAGCAGAATGAATCTCTGATGCCGCTGCTCACCCTGAAAAATGTTTGTGATCCCAAAGGCCTAACTATTCTATGATTCTATGATCAACTGGTTTTCAATCATTCACAGGAGTGTTTTAGTTTATGCTCTCACAAGTCTGAAGCATGAATGACTGATGGAATATATTATAGATTTTAGTTGTTGTCATTCTTCTGGCTTTTATGCTTACTCTCACACATGGTGGTCAGCCTGGATTTCTTGTGAGTGCAAGCAGTGGCTGTATTCTTACTGGTTTTCACAAGAGTGTTTTAGTGTGAACTATTTTGACATATTACAAGCATGGCTAATTATGCACATTCAGAAGTCCCTTTCAAGGCCTTATCTAAAACATATTGATCCTCCATTGACTCTTGTTGCCCTTAATAGACTGGTGGGCAGTCAGGCTTGCTCTGACTTATTTGATCTCTGCTACTTACCAGGAATGCAATTTCTTTTCCAGCAGAGATCTGGACACACTTTTCATTTTGTATCTTCCTGCATTACCTCAGTAGGTGTTTTTCCTGCTGTTTGAACCTTCTGCACAGAGGCCTTCAAGGGAAATAACAGAATGGTATCAAGGGAAATACGAGATTTGATGTAATCCTGAGACACATTTTAGTTAAACATAGGCAATTTATCTTAGAGCAGTTCAATATCTGGATATAAGTATATGGCCTTTATGTACCTGAGACGATATTGTTGATCCCAGAAAGCTATGACGCTGTTAATTAAAACAGATTAGATGATAGCAAACATTTTACTGGCATATTAAGAAATAATTATTTTTTATTTGAGCCTGAGTCCTTCACAATGTCTTTTGTCAAGCACGTGATCAGTGAGCTTCAGTTGCACGAAGCGTTCCTAACACATTAATTCTAGCTATAAATATTTTCTTTGAAGTTATTCCTTAAATGCTTCTCAAACAGTATATGGAGAGGTAATATTAGACTTTCTCAATTTACAGTACTACCCATTTGTATGTAACTGTCATGTGCAGAGAAAATATCTGGTGATTTCCCTTCAAGCACCAGTACTTTTTCAGAAGATATACTTCTAAACCTACTCAGGAACATTTCACAGAGTAAGAGTGATGAAATTAGGTTAATACATTATGTACGATGAGTGATTTGCTCAGCCCCATGCAAAATAGAGGAAGATTTTTAACCAGTTAAATCAAAGCTCTGTGAAAAAAAGGTGAAAGCATATTATGTTCCTCATTTTTTTCAGTTTTGTGGCAGACTGCCTTTATTACTTATTAGGCCTTAACTTTGCAAGTTGTCATGTAGCAGCTGACAGTAAGGAACTATGCCTGAAAATAATGAGAAACATCTGGGCAAGACAACTGGGAACAGTGGTAATACTGCTTGATGATCTTGTCTCTTTTTTTAGCCATAATCTCTGTGTCCTTCTCTTGAGGTTTTATACAGAAATGTCTTCTTCCTCCTGTAGTTCCATTTATACATAGTTCTAACAAAGATATTGCGACTAGAGAAGCAATAGAGTGCAGAATGCAAAATGAATTCATATTAATCATGCATATACACCTCACTGGAAAGTTAACAACACATCTTCCTGCTTGCATGTAGACTTTAGAACTGATTAAGTGGCAGCTTTCACTGCTGTCCCACCATATAAAAAAGTATGGCAATAAAAGAGGATTCAGCTTCACAGCATCATGTAAGCTTAAATTTCATTGATAGTAACAACGTGAACAAGAAAATGTTCATGTTGGGGAAAATATCTCAGGGAAAAAAAGGATAAGAAAGTAATTCTTCAAACATAAAAATAAAAAAAAAGAGGAAAAGTGTGCCAACAAATGTAACAAATTTCTAAACCTAGGTTGCAAGAGAAAACACTTCAGTCCCACAAGAAGCAATTAGAAGATCCTGTGGAAATAGTGCATGAAAAGGATGAGTCTCCAAAGGAATGAACTCCTTTTTCCTCATATCTTTTTTTTATTATTGTTCACATGGAATTCATCTAGCTGCATGTCCTCTCCACAGTGTTTGAATGTTGCCTTCCCCTTTCAGACTGATTATCTGTCCTCTATTGTAAGGAGGTATGAATAAGCAAAAGCTTTCAAGGCTGCTGCAGAGGATGAAGTACATTTTTATTTCTCTTTGTAGAACACAAAGCCTGTAGGAGGGAAATTGCAAAACACTGTTCTTCTCTAACATGCATTAGAGAAGTACTTGGTTTATTTACTCATATCCCACCTGAAACAGCCCGCAGAATCATTTAAATAAATAAGCTTGCACTACATGGTAGGTTTTTATGTGTGGAGTGGGAGGTAGGGTAAAGAGAGTAAGGGAAATGCTCTCTTGTGTGGAGTGGATTAGTCCATGCTTAGGCTTTTTTTTTTTAAGTTTTACTGCTTCCTTTTTAAAGAAGTTTGAGCTGAATTTGGGAATCTCATACTCTAGGGCACTTAGTTGTTAGCTTTAGGCATTAATCACTTTCTAGATCAGTTCACGTGTGGTTTAAAATGAATCTTTCATTGTAATTCTTCAGTCACAGGAACCTGGAATCTGAAAAGACTTTTATACCACTGAATATGTTATCTGACACTGTGCCCATAGTGATTCCTGCTCTTCCTTGGAGGTAACTAGATACGTATTACAGATCTAGGTTAATAGGTTTTATGACCATGTAGCTCAAAGGCACATACTTGTCCTATTAATGATGCAAATATGATAGAATTATTGAGCTATGAGTAGCTTATACACAAATATTAACTACTAATACATTCGTTAAAGCTGAGTAAAGTATTAATTAGCGTTGATCCTGCTGGATTGAAGAGTAACAGTTAGTTTTACCAAGGCCTGCTCGAATTGATTAATGTGATCCCATGCTGTGCACTTTGTTTCCACAACAGAATTGATCTTTTTCCTAGATGAAGACAAACAGCATTCTAATCCACATTTGGAGATGTTTCTAACTAAGCTCTGTTAGGTAAGTAAGTAATAGAAATATCCTGTTGGAAGTTTTATCCTATATGGGATCTTATTCTGAAAGTAACCACTTTAAATTTGGTATGACCATTTTTGGATCCAAAAGGAAAGTAGAGTAAAAGATGAGATTCAGAGCAGCCCTGCAGAGAAGGACTTGGGGGTGGTGGTCAATAAGGAAATGAACATAAGCCAACTGCAGTGTGTGCTTGCAGCCCAGAAAGCAACCGTATCCTGGGCTGCATCAAAAGGAGCGTGACCAGCAGGTCGAGGGAGGCGATCCTGCCCCTCTGCTCTGCTCTCGTGAGACTTCCCTGCAGTATTGTGTGCAGTTCTGGTGTCCTCAACATAAAAAGGACATGGAGCTGTTGGAACAAGTCCAGAGGAGGGCCACAAAGATAATCAGGGAACTGGAGCATCTCCCATATGAAGACAGGTTGGGAAAGTTGTGTCTGTTCAGCCTGGGGAAGAGAAGGCTGCGTGGAGACCTCATAGCAACCTTCCAGTATCTGAAGGGGGCCTATAGGGATGCTGGGGAGGCACTCTTCCTTAGGGACTGTAGTGACAGGACAAGGGGTAATGGGTTCAAACTTAAATAGGATAGGTTTAGATTGGATCTAAGGAAGAAATTCTTTCCTGTGAGGGTGGTGAGACACTGCAGTGGGTTGCCCAGGGAGGTTGTGAATGCTCCATCCCTGGCAGTGTTCAAGGCCAGCTTGGATGAAGCCTTGTGTGGCACGGTTTAGTGTGAGGTGTCCCTGCTTATGGCAGGGGGGTTGGGACTAGATAATCTTAAGGTCCTTTCCAACCCTAACTATTCTATGTTTCTCCACTTTCATTGTGCAGTATAAGGCTATAGGCAGTCTATAGTGGTATTATTCTCCAGTATTCCTGAAATGCTACTTTCTAATATGATAATCCTCTTCTGTCAATTTTGTTTATCTAGAAACTGTCAGCTTTGACTTTTCTGAACTACAGGTAAAAAAAATAAAAATAACATAATAATAATATCTACATAGGCAAATGCCTCATGCTTATTACTGAGCTTTAAAAATGTGGCCCTCAGCCTCTATCATCATCTATCTTAACACTTGCAAAAAATGCCTCTCCATAATCGGAAGAAAGACCCAAAGTGCTGAACAATGCAGTTTGAACACAAATTAAATATAAGTAAATTCAGAAAGCAAAAAGATCACAGCTGGCATGCATATTAGTCAGGCAGCCATGCACTCCTCAAATATGCTTGGATATGAATCATGTATTTTAAAGCCAGTTAAATTACTGTTGCTGAAATAAGGTCATAAAATATTACTGCCAATCACTTGAAAGAGATAGATGTTCATTAATTATGCAACAATTGAAAAATGTTTTTTTATTACATTGACTTTCTTTGCTCATTTCATCTTGGAGGAACAAAGGCAACAATCATCCATGGAAAATCACTGTTACACACTGTGGATTTCTGTGCTGGTGAAAGTAAGAATAAACTGGCCTTCTCAGCGTGCTGACCAAATCAGTGAAGATGCTCATTAATGAGGGTGTAAATATTTCTACTTTAATATTACACAGATGTAATGACAAGAGCCATTTTTTTTATGTATCTTTTAAAGAGTCTGAGACAAGCCTATGGAAGACCATGAGATGACTTTTAACAATATCACTGTCCTAAATTGACATGGGGTCATTCCACTGCATGTATTGAGGGACTGAAAATTTCTTCGAGGTTTGATCTGAGTGAGCATTGCACACTGAAGAATTTTCTCAAGGGTTTGAAAGGGTCTTTCTCAAGGAGAATTTCAGTTTCTTCCCAGTTTTTTCCCTAACTCTAGACGGCTCATTATCCCTTTAATATTATTTCATTTCTCTGACTTCTGAAAGTGCCTTTTCATTTGTAGCACTTCACTGACAGTGAATGGCAGTTGTTCATTAGCCATTATCTCTTCTGATTTTCTGTGAACTAATTGTAAGAAGCATAAGAAAAGCAATTAGAATAGTAGAGCACTGAGGGGTAAGAGGAAAAAAAAGAGCAGGTCAAGATTACATTGGGTCATCACAATTTACAGCAATATTTCTTTCAAGAAATGTGGAGGTCTAAAAGTCAATTGTTAAAAAGAAGGCAGAAACAGGCCCGCTAATATAAATTCAAAAATCAATAGAAATGTCCAGTTTGATATGAACTTCTACACAATTTCTAGGGAAAATAGTTACTTTATGACATGACAACCATCTTTATTGCATAGGTTAAATGAGCCAGCAAAAGAAAAAGTATTGCTGGCATCTTGGAACATAGCAATGGAACTGAAGAACAGACATAGCCTGGGACAAAGCTAAGAGAGCCAAGAATAAAAAAAAGCACCATAGAAAGCTCTTATTTGAGCTGCTGCTTACAGTCAAAGCTGATATTTGATGAAGGTAACATGCTCAGTAATCAAAAGGCATTGTTTATCTGGCTAATGGTTCCCAGAATTTTGAAAAAGAAATAGAAATATCAATATTAAAACTATTGCAAGTTATAAGTCATTTTGCTCATGTCCACATTACCTTGACTAACCAGAGCAAGAGATTCCTTATAACTTTAGCTGATTAAGTATACAAATCATCAAGTTTGTATCTGTATCACTCATGGTTAAAATTCATTTTTGATAGCAACAAGTGAGGGCGATGAAAAATTTTAAATTAAAACGTATACATGACCAATGTCCTGTTGTGTCAATGTGATTTCAATAACTCACAGCAAAAAGGTACAAAAATGTGAATGACAGTTGTGGGAATAAAAATTTTCATATTTTCCTGTCTTTTCAGGTGGCTGTAGCATGAAAAGACAAACAATGATGGAAAAAAAAGCTACATTGTTCACATATAACAATCAA
Organism: Agapornis roseicollis; assembly: GCA_002631895.1. Taxonomy (NCBI): domain Eukaryota; kingdom Metazoa; phylum Chordata; class Aves; order Psittaciformes; family Psittacidae; genus Agapornis; species Agapornis roseicollis. The sequence continues at coordinate 147,943 of NDXB01008835.1, forward strand.
GTAAGATATAGGCATCTTTATAAATCAAATCTGCAGCTAGAGCACAGACGGATTAGCAGGTGGTGAAACAACAGATGACATATACAACACTGATGGTGAAGAAATATGACCAGGTTGAATAGTTTGGACAAGATTTAATTCAACACAGCACACTTTTGAAAACTGATGGCTTTTAAAATAACTTAGGAGTGTTTCTGCCCTGCTCACAGTGCCTGCTGGCCCCTGGGACTAGGAGCTAATCCAGCACCATTGTGAGGATAGCAAACTAATGCTAAGATGTTGCTGCTGATCACTTGCACCAATTGGAAATGAATCTTGTGACCAATTACTCAGGCTGTGGCTGGCATCAGTTAGAGTTGTTCTCATGACACCATGCAGTATTTCTACAACTCTTGATACACCATCAGACCTGAACCTAAAATGTTGGACTAACGTAAGGCAAAGGATTCGTTGTCCCCCCCCATGCTTAGGTGGGGACAGGAAGGGTATTGCTGAATTCCTTATGGATGAGGCCAAAAAGAAATGTTAGCCTTGGAGCAGATTAAAGGCAAGTAAACAGAGCAGCAGATACATCAGTCATAATAATGAAGGTGGAAGTAGATGGCTTTTCCAGATTGGTAACCTTCATCAAACAAATGCAGGATGAGATCATCTGAACACAGACTGGAAGAGTTATGGAATGAAAAGTAAGTTGAGTAAATCAACAATCATGTCAGGTGATACTCTGCAGCAAAGATGGATGTTTCTTTTCTAATTTACTGAAGGGGCACATTCTGTTTGGTTGGACTGGATGATCTTAAAGGTCTTTTCTAACCTAAACTGTTCTGTGATTCTCACAGGGATGAAGCTATAAGGACTCATTGCCAAGAAATGCTACTGGATACACACCTCCGCCCTCTCAACCAGAAGACTGTTTCTGTGTTTGCAGGACCAAGAAATAAATTTCTGTGCAAGGTACGCAGTGTATGTGCATGTGCACAGTTCAATTAAGGGCATAAAAAAGGTACCTTATGTGCAGCATCGATAAAATCAGAAATGCAAGCAATGGGATAAATGAGATCGAGTGTTCAGTCTGTATCCTTTTTATCTTTTAGCTGGTCAGAGTTTTCTTCTGCAACTTTCTTTAGGAAGCTGCTTGCCTGCTCCCTAGGCTGTTAAAAGGAAGGATTGATTCTAGGCTTTAACCTGTGCAGTTTCAGCTGGGACATTCTGTCCAGGCAGGCAGTACATGAATGTTTTTTGAAGATAATAATATTCCATCACTGACGATACCAAGTAACAGTAAGAAAAAGAAAGATTGTGAATTATATCATATCATGATGCCATTGAAAAGGGGGAACATCCAATCAAGCTTTTTCATGTTTCTCCTGGGAACAGCACTGTGTTACACTCACCTCAAGATTGTGCCCCAAAGTATATTTTGACCAAGAGAAAATAAAACAGTCATGTAGACTGGTGGGTACCTATAATCCTAGTAATGACAGTAGCCTGGGCATGCCAGACATGCTTTCAATCTTTCTAGACTTGTGTATCTATAATCTATCTGTCTACCTCACATGCCCTAATTTTGCACCTTGGGCAAGTTTTGAAGCCCATTCTGACTTCCACACAATTTAAAATTTCTCTTTAGATATCACTAATGTATTCAAAACTATTGTTCACCTGCTGCCTAAACTCTTAGAGATCTAAGTAAGTCTTCCAAAATATATGTACTGCCTGTCACAATCTAAGAATTATCATTCTATTTATCTCCCATAAAGGGATGGAGTCACTTACTTGATATGAAATTTATGCATAGTACCAGTTACTTGTTCACCCAGGATACCATTGAATTTGCCACTGGGGAATTTTGTATAACTAGTGAGTTAAAGGCTGGGTTAATGATATGTATAGAGGGCTAAGAAGTCTGTAATGAAATCATGTGACTAGTTTGAAAGGGTGGGTATGAATGAATTTATCTGAGACAGAGCGAGTATGGGCTTTTAATTGCTAATATGATAAAATGAGGTTGTTTTGGAGCAGAGTGTGGGGATGAGGGCGATGAACATACATTTTAAATAATGGATTATACTAAAACTAGATTTACTTAGTCTTTACTTTTGTGCATAAGCAGAGGCATATAGCCAGACTTAATGCTCTATGGTGAGTGTGCCCCTGGTGCCTGTTTTGAGGGCATTCATTTAAATGTTTGCATCAAAAAAATCACAGTTACAGAGACTGAAATACCCTATTGGGTCCAGTCCATGGCATTTGAATAATATAAAAAGTTACCTTTTTGGTGTTGCAAGTAATATATGGTAAGAACCAATCCAACAGAAACTGCTGATAGAGAAATCTGGATAGGTTAATACAGTTATTATCTAAGTCATGCTGCAAGCTATAAACAAATATTTTCTACAATCCATTCATTGTTAATGAACATCCAAGCTAACAAATTAAAATAAACCCATTTTATCACTCAGAATTAATGATTTCCTGCTGGGCCTTTTTAGTCTGTCAGTCTTTCATTTCTTCCTCACTGAAGGTTACTCTGAAATCTTCACCTTTTCCTTTCAGATGTTTATATTTAAAGGAGGATGACCACTGCCAGCGTGAACAACTTCTACCTCTCCTTGAGCTTCGAGTTCATAATGCTGTTTGAATAGGGTAAGCCCTTAAGTACTGAAACAAGGTGAACATTCAGCTCAACAAATTTCAAATCCAGGTGATGTGAACTTGCTGATTAACTGAATTAAATGGGTATTTTAGTAGAGTGCTAAGATGACAGCAAATGTAAATCTGTCCTGGAACATAGTAAAACCTCAGGAAATACAAGATACCTGCTGACAAACCAGCTTTCTTTTTTTAGCAATAATGTTTAGTCTTTTTATTTGACTCTTGCCTAGTTCTTCTGGGTAGAGGGAAAACGGGTACAGATTTCACAGTGCTGTCATCACCATGCTCAGATTAATCTAGATTTGCATGGCATGTTACTGTTGGCAATAAGGACAGTTAATATTCCAATATCACTTTCCTTTCAAGGATAGTGAAGAGCATTGGAAACATTAAGGTTTGAAGTTGGTAATTTACTAATGAGAAAACTGATTCAAAAAGAAATTAGGACCTTAATCTCTCATCCATTGAAGCCAACAGAAATAATTTTGTGATTTCCTTGGGCAGACTGCACATGGCTTGTAAAAGGTCACAAAAGAAATCACAGAAAAAATAGACCCAAAGTCCAGTAACTTTTTGCTTGTTAAGTAGAATAACTGTCCCTTATTCTATGCCTGAATCCTCTGTATCTGAATCTCTTTTTCTTAATCATTGAAAAAGTTAGTTAATCTTACAATCGATCATAGAATAGTTAGGGTTGGAAAGGAACTTAAGATCATCTAGTTCCAAATCTCTGCCATGGGCAGAGGCACCTCACACTACACCATGTCACCCAAAGCTCTGTCCAACCTAACCTTGAACAATGAATGAAATTTAGAAATATTCCAGTAAATTTATATTTGCTAGGATTACATTTTCTTATCATAGCTTTGTGCTGCAGCAGAGGAGACTTGAAACAACTAATGGCTTTGAAGCATTACTATTCTTTTATTCAGGCCCAACATCACAGGAGTCCTCCATGGGACCTGAACTGGAGGTTTTGCTGGTAGTGGAAGCTGAAGCTGCAAGGAGATTCTGGAAGCAAAGGTCTCTTGGGTGAGTTTCCCTCAGAAGAAACAAAAGCCACTTGCCCTGAGCTAAGAACCAAAGCCTTTGTATCCTATTTGCATGCTCACAACTATTTTAAGCACTATAATACAACTGAAAGCCATACCTTGTTATAGAAATGAAATTTTCAAATTCTCTGGAGGTTAAATTTTAACAAAAAGCTGCTCTGTCTTGCTGAGAGCTTTCATTGAACTAAAGCATCCAGTTTTCCATGTCAGAGTGACACGATGACATTGAAGAAATCACAATTAAATTCTTCAAACTTGTTATTTTAGAGGTGGTGGTATTCTCCAAGGACCTGATCCAAACCACTCGGTACTCAGCAGGAACCTTTCTGTCTTGGGGCTCCCTTCATGTTTTGCAAGATCCTCTATCTCTGCTAATATTTCAAGCAGTTTATTACAAAATTCCATAATGCAGTATGCATTGCTTGTGTGGCTAGGAACCTTTATATCAACAGTCTAGATAAATGCTGGTGCTGCTATCATAATACACTTCAACAGAGGCAAGAAATATAGTGCTGTATTTACAAATTTGATCCATTCAGGGCCTAAGGCTGTAGTAACTTAGATATAGGAGTGTTTATGCTCAAAATCACTGGAGCATACATGCAGTTATTTATCAAGATGGTCCGTGTATAGTGTTAGTATTATGCATTAGCACCTTCTTGATATAACAGGAATAAACATTTCCTGAAAGAGCATGAAGGACACTGGAAAGGTATATCATAAGCACAGTGTTATAATGAACCCATGGAATATTTATGCCGTACATTCCATATAACATATGTGAGAGCTAGGCAAGTAAAGCCCTCCCAAAACTAGGTGAGCAGGACACTTTTATAACAGTGATATAACTGAAAGAGCATTCATAGGCTTTAATGAACCTTATGTGTCACTTAAAGGTCATTCCACAGTGCAATTGGATGAGTAGATGTATTTTCATGATATACAGGACAAGTTTTTGCATTAGTCTGATTTTAGTAAAGCCTAGTGTGCAGTGAGTAGCAAATGTATTGTTCTACTGTGTCATATAAAGGATTATTTCAGATGGTTGAAATAATGCATATTGTTAAAGGTTATGGTAGAATAATGTTAAAGAAATTCATTGTTTCTGGGCCTGATGGTAATATGAATGATAAAAAGGTGATGACGATTATAGCCTTGAAGCATTACAGTCATTTTGCTATGATAATAGTCCTCAGATTTGGTTATAGCCTTAATATGTTACGTAAAAGTTAAAATCAGATTCTCAGAGCTGTTGGCACATAATGATTACTTTTTGTGTAGAATGCAAATTTTTAAAGAAAATGAGACTTAATAGTGAGGAGAAATCCTGGTTTCTTTTACCTTTTCCTTTTTATTTTTTTTTTTACAAAAAAGAAAAAAAAAGCTAAATGTGGAGTTTGTATTTCAAAGAAGGAATCAATTTAGAATCATCATTATTAGCTTGACGTACACTAAGATAAATATTTGTGCTGCTCCATGCTTTCATCACTCTTTGTACTAAACTATTATGGACCACAGGTGGACAATGTTTCTGGTGTTAGAAACAATATACCAAAGCTGTCAAGTAACTGAGAGCTTCAAATCAGACTGAACAGATTGCTTTGGGTTTACTTTTGAGATACTTTAAACAGACATGTGCAAAGAAACAGCTTACAGAAAGCTATCCTGGCTGTTGAGCTTGGCTGGGAGTTACAGAATCTGAAGGGCACAAGCTCCAAGATGACTTTTATCAAACTGAGTCCCAGCCTTCCCTACAGATGTATATGGCAAGAGAAAGGAATCAGGTCACAGTTTTTATTTCTTCCCCATTGCTCCAGGCAGTCATAGAATCATAGAATAGTCAGGGTTGGAAAGGACCTTAAGATCATCCAGTTCCAACCCCCTGCCATGGGCAGGGACACCCCACACTAAACCATGCCACCCAAGGCTCCATCTAACCTGGCCTTGAACACCACCAGGGATGGAACATTCACAGCTTCCCTGGGCAACCCATTCCAGTGCCTTACCACCCCAACAGCAAAGAACTTCTTCCCCTTATCCAATCCAAACTTCCCCTGTTTAAGTTTTAACCCATCACCCCTTGTCCTGTCACTACAGTGCCTAATGAAGAGTCCCTCCTCAGCACCCCTATAGGCCCTCATAAGTACATTTCTTACCCCAGAAGCTGTCTGACGTCTCTGTATTGCTGAAGCTTCACACAGGTGATTGGAAATCAAACATTCAGTGGAGAGACTGCAGTTAAGTATTAAACCTGTCTGCTTTTATATGTCTAGTACAATAATTGATTTAAAGTTATGGTAACCTGCTCTGCAGGTTAACGTGGCAAGGATAGTTCCATTTCATAAAGTAGTCACTGAACTATTATTTTTAAGGTTTTAAAAGCATTGAGGCAATTTACATTTCTGTTTTTCCCTTTTAAGCATACATACAGATGAAGAATACAGCGAACACTTGCACAGGCAAGAGGACAACTTCAACCCTGACATTTCCTCCAAGAAAAAGAAGAAAAAATATAAGAAGCAAGATAATAAAAATAAGTTAAATTCTTGAAGGGAGTAGATTTATGTTTATTTTCTTTCTCTTTGTTCTTGTATGTTAGACCTGTTTGTGGCTGCTTTGTTGGAGTAGAGAGCAGGGGAGTGCTCAATAGTGGGAACAGTCTGAGCAATTTCTGGCATTTCAGAGTTCAAAGGCAAACAAGCTAACACTCTTTTCAACAATACAGTTTAATTCATTGCCATAATGTCACTGCTGACAAATTTTGGATTCACCAACACTCCTCTTGATGAGAGAGGTTTCAGAGGAGAACCGATACTTCTCCAGTGTCCTTGGTAGAAGGGGTTTTTCCTAGGTAATCCTGACTGAAGTAAACAACTTGCTATATGATCCAAAATGCAAATTAATTTGTATTCCAAAACACTGCTCTTTTTTAAGTGCATCAGGAAATAAAGGTAAGATTCACAGATTATTGCTGGACATAAGGAAAGTTGCCCAACTTTCCCTTCCAGTGTCCATAGCTCTTGCCTTCTGCTTCAGTTTCATCTCTACAAGTCAACTAAGCAATTTAAATGTGAGTTTCTTGCTTTGCAGGAAACTCCCTAAACTGAAAATAAGGTGGTCTGTGTTGAACTGCATACAATCTTCCCAGATATTTTGTTTAAATACCTATTACATCTGGAAAAAGGATGGTGCTTCTGAGGGCAGCTGCTCCAGGCGCTTGATTCACATCCCAATCTCACTCAACAGTCGTCTATGTTATGCCAAGTGGAAACCCATTAACTTTAGGATTAATTCACAAGATGATAATGTTTTTTACCTACTGCTACAGGTAATTGCCATGACCCAGTGTCTGTTGAAGTAACAGAATTTCTACTGTGGTAAGGACCAAATCAGGCTGTATATGGCCAGAGACCAGTTCTTTTTCCAAGTAGTTTTCACTGTGTATTTATGGTGAGAAATGAATGTTGCTTTCTCTTTGCACATTAGGACTGCTGAGCTGAAGAAAATGGGTATAACTTTTCTTTTAATTCTATAATCTTATTATCCTAGCTCCAGTAAAAACTGATAATGAAATCTAAGGATATTGAGAAGTTGGATTTTTTCCATTAAGTTTAACTTGATATTTTTTTCAAGCAATGCGGTACTTACTATAGTCCAACTCTTTTTAAGACTATCCAGGGAAACATAAACCCTTGCAGCGAGCCATTTTCTGTCAAAATTACATCTGACCTGCATATTTTTGCAATTGTCTGATGCATTATACAGTCAGATCAGGTTGTTCCTTGACCAGTTGTTCACCCCCATCAATTGCATTAGCATTTAACCTGTCAGTTTAAATTACAAAGGTAACAAAGGTTTAGGAAGGTTACAATAGATCCAATCTCACATAGAAGTGTGGAAGAATAATCTTAAATCATCCTTCAATACGAGTGTTATTTTCTCTCCTGACATACATATACTCACCTTCTACAAGCATCACAGTTACTGTGGGCGATCTTTTATGGTGAAGACAACTTGAGATCAGCAAAGCATATGACATGAGAGAAGTACTAGCACTAAGACAAACATGTATATTTTATTTGAACTTGGATTGCATCTCCTATATCTTCATTTTCTCTTCTATTCTCTATCTTTTTTTCAGGGATAGATTTCTTTTTTTTTCTTTCTCTAGAGATCCTTCTTTTTCATTGTGTCTGAAAAACAAATTAGGCCCCATTCTATAGTCATATTAGCACATCATTGCTAATCATTGCATATTAGCACATCATTAGCACAACACAACGTTGGAGTTGTTTAAATCTTCAGTCCTTTAGACTGAAAGAGACTGTGTCTGCAAGATGGGCAGCCCAGCCTCTCCTCAAACCATCCATCATCCTGTGCTGTACATTTGCAACTGTACCGCAACAGGTTTGGGGTTTTGGGTGATATATTAATAAAATACTAACCTATAATGCCAGCACACTAAGAGAAAAAATCTATTCTCTTTCAAACAAATGCATATGCTTGGAAAAAATCTAGAAATCCAGTGCATCTCAGGTGAGAGCACAGGAAACCGCATTTCAGCTGGTGGGTCAGGATGGGCTCATCATAGTGTATCTCTGAATAATCTTAGAATCATAGAATAGTTTGGGAACCTTAAAGACTGAGTACCACCCCTTTGCCATAAGGAGGGACACCTTCCATTAGATCATGTTGCTCCATTTAACCTGGCCTTGGACGCTGCCAGGGATAGGACAGCTTCTTTGGGCAGCCTGTTCCAACGTCTCACCACCTCTTTCAGTTTAAGGCCATTCTCCCTTGTCTTTTCACTACATGCCCTTGTAAAAAGTCCCTCTTCAGGTTTCCTGTCAGGGACTAAGCTGCTCTAAGTTGTCCCTGGAGCCTTTTCCAGGCTGAACAGCCCCAGCACTCTCAGCCTGTCTTCATAGGAGAGATGAATAATGGTGAGAGAACATGCAAGAGATTGAAAAACAATGCCAGAATTCCAGCTACCCACACCAACCTCTCTGTGCCCCTCTCACCAACAACACAGGCTGCTGAGTAACATGAAAACGCTCCATAGCTTTTTGCCAAGTTAAATCAGCACATGATGAGCCAAAATTGCCACTGACCAAATGAGCAGGAAGAAAATAATAATTAAAAATAAACAAACAAAAACACACACAAAAGCAAAATCCTGATTCTATTAACCTGTAAATGCCAATGTATTTCCTACATATTTTCCTCCCTTTCTACTGAAGGTGAAACAAAGGGCTTCTGCCAATAATATTTATATGCACAAAGCTCACATCAAGATTTGCCTGCATGGAAACTGCATCATTAAGAAAGTAAAGAAGTAATATTACAGGTAAAGCCAGATTGTGGCTCTGAGTTCAGGAAGCACAGCTGCACATGTCTTTTAATATATGTAGATATATTTTAAATAGTGTTTTCAGTGTGTCCAGAATGCATGTTAGAAAGGCTCTAAAAATAACAATGCCTGCTTTTATATTAAGTTTGAGAAATAGATAAATGCTAAAAATAATGATATTGGAAAAATAGGTTGTGCATATATCTTTGCATGCTTACACAAATGCCAACTTTACCACATGCAGCTGTGCCACATTAACTGTGCTGTGATGAATGCTGTTTAATAAGCAGAAGAGTGGAGGTTGGCCTACATTTGGCTCAAGCACTTGTGCTGCTGAAATTAGGATGTGCCGGTTTCATCTCCCCAGATGTGAAGCAGCTGCTCCACCCTTCATGCAGAAGAGGGCTGTGACAGGGTTTGCTTGCTGGACTCTGGGCAGGACACTTGATTGCTATAATTATCTAGGTATTTAAATGCACAACCGATAGAAGATTGTCATGAGAATCTATTGAGTATCCAAATAGGAAATATAAATTCATACCAGTCAGTATGAATTTCCAATGAGTCTTTGGAGCCATCCAGATGTCAAAAAAAGACAGTCTTTACAGTGACAAGACCAAGTCAGACCTTATTGATGTAACCTACAATATTACTGCTCTTGAGCAAAGACAGGTAGATTACTACAGTTGCATGCCAGATTTTATTAAAGAGTGCATTGGGAATTGTCAAACTTGTGAGACTGCTATACCAGCTGTACTCTCAGAAGGATCTTATGGCCTTTCCCCAGCAACCCATCTTCTGTTTTGAGTATGTATAGAGTAATGTTAAGGAAAGAAAAAAAGGTGAAGTAATTTTCAACTTCACTGCAGCATTCAGTATTCTACTCCACAGCTGCGGATTTTGTTATTCCGTGCACAGAGGCAGAGCTTGGATCTAGAGTTTTGGCCCAGTTTGTAATAAGACCTAGCATAAACCTATCATTGTAACTGCCCAGCTGAGGCTATTTCTCCAGAAGAGATTCCTTCACCAGACTTACCTTTCACTGACCAGGGGGGAGGGGGCGTGGAGAAGTCCTACAACTGAGATGGAGCAAGGTGATAGAACTGGTTCCCTCAAGGAGCATGGGGATATCGGGACAGGTTTTCCAGTGAAAAATGCTCCAAGGAAGAAGCAGGTTTTGTTTGAGGATTCTGCTTTATGATTCTACCTCCCTTGCAATGATACCAAGGATATATCCACAGTTCAATGGATATATTTGAGGAGTATCCTTCTAAGTTTTAAAGGCTCTCTTTTTTTTTTTTTAAACTGAAGAGTAAACCGTTAAAACCATATGAAATGAATACAGGCTTATTTAACTTTAGTCCTAAGTTTTATATTCCAGAGAAAAAAACAAATTAATAACTGATGAAAAAACAAATACGAAAGTATTTCAAAGCTGTGTAATACGTATTTTGACTGTATAGATATTACTTCTTTGAACCAACAGGAACTGTTGTCCTCTGATCAAGGAACTCTTAAAGGACAAAGTACTTCTCTTATCTCAGATAATATCCTGGGTGAGCCAAGCACTAGTGAACAACAGTCCCTTTCCAGCCTCTGTAAATATCTCCAGCATACACATGTAAAAATACTCTCATATCTACATTTGGAACTCCAATTTAAACTTCTAATATTATATATTCTTAAATAAAATCCTAAGTTGTTTAGTTTCTCGTGGTGTACACCCAAATGTAGCCCCCAGTCCTACAAAAAAATAAACCTAAACACCATTTGGTATGTTTTTCCTAATGAATATTTATAGCAGTGCAGAAGTCAGAGACACTTTTCAGTGAAAGAAACCCTTATTCGGGTTTTATTGATGTAACTCATGATATTACTGCTCTTGTACAATATAAGGTCACGCTGAAGTTATATGTCAGACTTCATTAAAGTGTGTGTTGAGAATCATCAACTAATGATGCTTGCTGACCTGAGCACCTTGTGGTTCTTGAACAGTAGCAAGGCACCCTCATGCCACACATTTGCAATATGTTTGCACAGTCAGCTAATCAATATTGGTAAGAATTTGAAATTTGAAAACAGATCTTTCTTGACTTATCCAGGAAAATAATCCCATTTGGAGGGTGGTAACTTTTAAGTAGAAACTTTTCTGGATCAGAGAGCTGATCTTTAAAACTTCCAGCAAAACTGAGAAATTTCACAAAAAGTTTCTCTTTCAAATATATCCCCTCCCTTCCATAGAAAGATTCAGAGAGAAATAAAAGAAAAAAAAGAAAAGAAATGCTCAGTTTCCTCTATTTCCTATTCTAGACCGATTCTCAATATAAGTAAAATTAGGTCATGTATTCAATATGGCACACATGCACTATTTATGGCCCACAATCAAGCTACAAGCTGTGAAGTTCAGTGCCACTGTTTATCATGAAGTCAAACTCTGAGGCTAAATTACTTAATATCCTTAAGTTTTTTACCCACCATATATTCATGCTTTGGAGAGCAAATGCCTAAGTGAAGGCTCCAGTGTAATTTCTTTGGAGTGCTGACCTTCCTTTGAAGTATCACTAGTATTTGTCACTGTTATAGTCATGATAGTAGATGAGATTTGCCAGTCCTTGTTGCCTGTGTTATCAAATTGGTTAAGCTAAATATTTAAATGGAAAATGGCTTTTGCATTTTACTGATATACAGAGTAATTCAGAGACAGGGACTTTGCAGTACAACAGAGGAAAATACTTACGAAGCTGATGACTCACTGAGATTTCTTGTACAGTCTTGGTATGTTAATGTACACCAGGAGAATTCCACCCAGATAGGTACTGCATTGAATCTCTGATTAACAACAAGGAGAGAAAGAGATTATTTTCACTTACCACCTGCAGAGCTGTACGGTTGAGGAGTTCCACAGGTCCAAAAGCCCATCTTGCTTTTCTCTGTGTATTTCACATCACATTTTGCTGTTGTGTTTGGTTTGCTTTTTTTTCCCTGATGTGTACATTCTGCCAGAACTGTAAAGGTAAGGAATATAATGAAAATTGCATTTAATCACAATAAGACTATAAGAATCCAGTAAATAAATGTTCCCCATACTTGCTGCTTAACTGTAAAATTAATGTAATCTGATAATTTTCCTAGTACTACTGGAAATCTGGTGTTCCTGTAAGTCTTTAGAAAGCCTCTGCGTTCTGAAGTTCAGTGGGAGCTACTAAGCTGATTTCTGTAGATGCCTCTGAAAAGTCCAACTGTAAATTAGACAAAAAAATATCAGATATTTTAAAAGTGATTTGCGAGGTCTCCTTTGACCGGTCACCCAAAACCTGTTCTTCCCCCCCCCCTCCCCCAAACCTGTGTGCAAAGATTTGGTGTAAAAACATGGACACAATCAAATGTGCTCACTATTAAAAAAATAATCATGTTTCATAGCATTCAGAAAACCAAAACTCACATCAGAGATGCATTGCTTGTGTATACATAACAAATGAGTTTCAAACTGATGTAAGTTTGCATGGCATTAACTAAGTAGGTGAAATTTATACCTATTAAATTAACCAATAAAAAACACCCCTTAATTCAATTCCAAACTGTTTTTTATTTGCTATGGGAAATGTACAAGTGGAAACTCAATCAAATTAAAATACCCCTGCTACTCCAATATATGTCTCCAGCTGATAGCTTTTCACAGACGTAAGTAACAGGGGAAGAGGATTCAAATAAATAAAACAGAGTCACTTTTACGTTAACATCTGTCAGAGAAATAAGTACAACATTGGGGATAGAGAACTGATCAATATCCCCCTCGAAGTAGACTAGTTACATACACTAATTAAATTTAGAGGTCTGAAGAACAGTCTCAATAGTAAAGCAGATGATTGGTACTCACCAGCCTGCTAAGGTGGGATATTGCAATGCACTCCACTGGGCCTCCATTACAGACTGAAATCCTGGGGTCATGACCAGCACAAATTAGAGGCCTCATCAACTTATCATCTGTCCAGGTATTTGCAAAACACAAAATTCACTTTCAAGCATCCACCCCTTTACCCTCAAGAGCTATAGCTACAATTGACAGCCTCTGGCGTGTGTTCCTAATGGTCAAGGACACAGTAATCCTTATTTCAGTAATGATCTTGCAGTCCTGAAGATCTGCTCTGTTTTGTGTTAAATATAAGAAAGAAAGAAATATAAGCAGAGATCACAGAAATGTGTGTGCAAGTTTCTGCTTTCCCTCCTTGTTTATCTTTCAGCAGATTCCCATTCATTGCTAGCAATTGCCTGAAGTAACAACAGCTGCATTCATGTTTATTAGAGGTACCCACAACACTGGCTTGTCACATTCAGTCAAATATTTCTTTTCTCATGTCAAGTTCTGTTTGCGTATTGCCAGTCTAAGAACTGCTCCAGAAATATGGAGAATGGCCTTTGCAGAAACCTCTCTCCAAGAATGGCATTTGGATGAGGGTGCAAGATGTGCTTGGCATGAAGCCTGCTAGCTGGATTTTGGAAATGGATGAAGCAGCTAAGCAGCTACCACACCGAATTCAACTGAATATCAGGCAGCACATCTTCCAGGTATGAGGCAGGATTTTGAAATGGGCTGTAGCCACAACACAGAGTCTCTGTGGGCTGCAGAAGCATTGACTTCCCAGAAAGCATCGTGTGTCCAGTCCCAGAAAGCCAAGAGGACATGATGCTGAATACAACCTGCTGCATCCCAAAAGCTGCTGACAGTATATTTTCTTTTTCAGAAAATGTATTTATGATTATTTAAGCATCAGAAATATCATGCCATATGATCTGCACTAAAAATACCCCTGTTATTTGCATCAGAAGAAAGATGCTTACATTACCAATGACAAAGAGGTTACAGAAAACTTGGATTTCTTGTCAGTGCACAAAGCTTAGAAATGCTATTTTGCTGAGCTAAATGTCTTTTATATTAGTTTTTTAAAATAATAGCTATTTTTTATCTTAACTATGACCTTTCCCTCTGTTGGGTCAAGGGTATTGGCTGACCATGGAGTTCAAAGTAAAATAATTCCAAACAGATCCTGCATCTTATTTTTAATAAAAGACAGCTTTATCTTTTTGCTCCTAGTGAATATTTTAAAGAATTATTATGAGGTGGTTTTTTTTGCTAAAGAAAAATTGATAATCATATCTTTTCCCTAAACTGTAAGTCTCTTTCTATCCATCCCTTTCTTACAGTAAATAGTCTAACACACAAGTGTGCCACACAGCCTAACCTAAATGTAATCGCTGTGTTAACAATACAGACTTTAGAATAATTATAGTCACAAAGTCTTAAGATGACTTTCCTGTGGAGTATAACGCTAATGTAAAAGGGAAAAGCAGTAGCTCAGATTACTCAGTCTATTATTAACACTACTGAGAAATTTAATGGCACTATCAAAACGAGATGCTGATATTTATGTCACAATAATACTGTCATACCTGACACACGTACCAAATGCAACTTCTGGAAATGGTTGAGTTAATCTCTACTCCACAAAGTGAGAAAAATCCTGTTGAAACAACTTCAGTGTTTCCTAAAGTTTGATGTACATCTCATTTGTCAGACAGAGCAGACATGATAACAGGTTTCAAGTACTCAAATACTGAGAATTAGGCAACAAATACTGCCAGGGCAGTTTAAGCTACCCTAACTACAAGGCCTGTTTAGACCATGGCATCTCCACTGCCAACACTACCATTATAGGAAAGGTAGACAAAAAGCCATCAAAACCATTCCAGGGCTGATCCTACCCTGGGGCAGAGCACAGCTGAGGTGTCTGAAGTTTCTAGCTACAGCTAGAAAATGTCTTGCACTTCTGAACTACATTTTTGTCCCCAGATGCATCTGTCCAACAGCTCCTCTCAGACAAGTGAGAGAGGATGGCCAGGACCTGGTGTCAACCCCAGCTCACCCATGCAGAGGCAGACAAAGAATCCCTGGGTCAAACCCCTCTATGACAAGATTTATTAATGCCATTTATCAATAAGCATATGCAGACTTTTAAAAGGCATTTGGAGACCTCTAGGCTCTATATAGAAGTACCTGAACACCTGATAGCATTTACAGAATATTGCCCTTAAAAATATTCCCCTCTAGTCTGGCAGACTTACGGCTCTTCAGTACTTGATGTTTTGTATAACCTTGAGCGCAGATGCTTTGCTCTCTTCTGAAAGCTACTATACAAAGAAATTAAGGAAACAATAGGTAAACTTGTGAGAAGAAGTATAGAAGTAACTCCTGCAGTAACTCCTGTGAAGGTGAAACTGTTCCGCTGAATCTAGCTCTCTCAGGCAGAACTGAAGTAGATGAAACGTATGTTTGCATCTTGATGCTTAGTTTTTCTTTTCTCCCCTTTATCATAAAATGAAGTATTTCCTCTCCCATCTTCAATCTATGCACCAGAAAACAGATCAGTAAAGCTGTGTCAAAAAAAGAATAATGTTTCCAAAGCAATAGAAATTCTTGAAGAAATATCTATGTTAGGTTGATAAATTCTTTCTTCATTTCTATATTCATACAAAGCACATGTATTTTCATGCACCATTGAACAGAGAAATACTGTGCATTTCCATAGAAAGCTGCTATTAGGATATTTTTCTTTTACTGAAGCAGTTATTTGCTACAGCTTCTCAAGCCATAGTATAAAGCCTTGTTACTCTTCCTGCACCCTATTGAGAGCAAGTGCAAATTAATTTTTTTAAAATGTTATTAATGGAAGATAGTTTCAGATTCTACTTAATATTCATTTTCTCCAAACCAGATTCTTTTCAGACTAACTTGACAGGATCCCGATATTACAATAATGCATATCTTGAGCAAAGTCATTATTGGAAATGGATCAGTATCAGTTTATCACAATAATGTGAGGTTCAGTAGGATTGAGCTAAAAAGTCGATGCTCAGGAAGACCCCAACAAAACTAAGCAGAACCAGGGATAGGCTGGCACATGTTAAGGAGGAGCTGAAAGACAATCAGGACCCTGAGCTTGACTCTGGCACAGGGTGATGGATGGAAACCAGCTGCTCTCAAGAAAGCAGAAGACACAAAGCAGAAGACACCTAGAAGGAGAAAAACAGACTGTTGATGCTTTAGTCACCAACATGCTGATTTTTTGATCCCAGTTTCCCAAGTTTCCTATAAGTAGGGTTTAGAGGATATCAGCACTGTGCCAGCATGGCAAAGAAGTTCCCTGCTGAGAGTGGATTGTTTCATTGTCCTACAAGTTTTCAACAGTTTGCAGAGAAATTGTGTATGAGACGGGGTGTAAATCTGTGATCTCACATTTCCACCCACCAACACCTCCCCCTCCTTTTTTTGTCAGGTCAATCAAATTAATTGGTTTCAACTTTTTTAAAGTAGAAGTTCATTAAAATTTTGACGAATTGCCATCACAAGAAAAAGCACAATCTTCAGTTAACGGTGTCAACCCGCTACTGCGCTGGCTTCTTTTTCTTCTTAATTGGATATGTCGAATCAAATTCCGCTTAGCAAACGGTTTTGATTTTGGTAAATCAGCATTTTTTCCAGTGGGGAAAAAAAATTGTCAAGGAATTCCCAACCATGTGAAGTAATTTCTCAAATGTGGTGGGAGTTTAATAAAATCTTAGCTTACTTAAAACTGCATTCTTGAATCTTTTAGGTCTTCCTGAAGTATCAAGGGACAATCAGTCACCAGTTGTATTCGATAAACTAGCAGATGATGCTACAGCAATTGATGCAGCTCTGTAGAGATTTGAAGATGTGCATATATTGGAGAAAGCAGTAAATAAAAATAAAGCCTCACTGGAATTTAGGTATCCAATGGGTGAGTTTATACATGTGTATATATAAATAACTCAGCCAAAGGGAAGAGAAAATTGTAAACTTAGCAAGTATTGACTAATATACAAAAATAAGGCCAATGTCATCAAGTTGTACTCTGTGATTTTAATTCTGCATTAATTTACCTAAAGGTCCTTGCTTATTGATGCAGATAATTTCTAGCTCTCCTCTCCATAAAGAAAAATCAATTTGGTGATATTATAGACTAAACCAACATTTTCCCACTATATTAACAGTATTTGTTGCACCTGCCCGCCACCATTGCTCAAAGAGGCAATTTTGCATTTCCAAAGGTAACAGGGACTGGCATTGTGAAGGTACAGAAAGCATAAGGAATAATACTGTTTCAATATTGAGTTAATGCTGTTAATGGTAACAATTTTAAAGACTTCTTGGACAACTCATAAGACAACTTTAGTCTTCTTGAACTATCAAGCATTCTGAAAATAAAAAGATCATTTTTTTATCTGCAATAAAGTCAAAGGAATTGCTGGATATAGCAAGACTATTCCACATAGTTAACACCATGGCAATTTATTCAGTAAAGCTCTCATTTAACTACAGGAATTATTACACTAAGTGATGTGTTAAGTGTGATTTGTGGATCAGCTGTAAATACTCAGAAAGAGGTCTCCCGCAATGAAAGCAGCTCTCCTCCAGTCCCCACCGCAGGTCACTTCAGTGTGTCAATACAAGAGGAGGGCACGTCGACAGGACACACAGCATCCAGACAGGCTGTGTGTGCCTGGTGAGTTATAGGCAGAAAAGAAAGTGGCTTAAGCATTGTGATCTGACACAGCTCAGCACCTGCCCTGAGTAGCCCCAGGGCTCACAAGTGGGAGCAGTATTTCATATCAGCACCTTACAAGCCAGCAGTTGTCACTGCAGAAACACTCAGTGTTACCTATCAATCAGAAGGATGACTGTTGCTTCCTTGCTCTTCAGGAACATGGCCCTCAGCCACTGGATGCAGACACAAGCCAACTGTGTGCCATGACATGATCTAGGTTATGTCGTCTAGCCAACAAACACTGAGAAAGTTGAAACGCTAGAAATCTGTCAGTAAGGCTGCCCTCTTTCTGCATTCAGCAAGACTGCATCTGAAATGATATGCACAAGGTTAGGAAAATAGAGATTTCCCCCCCCCCCCCC
>NDXB01008835.1:166082-205152 GCA_002631895.1 Agapornis roseicollis
CTCCCCCCCCCCGCCCCCAAACTTCTCTTCAAACTTGCAAATAGGTTCTTCAAACTACTCTTCAAACTTGCAAATAGGTTGTTTCTTACTGGTACAATGTTATACACTTGCACATGCAGTGTGCTGGTGATGCCTGCCTGAACTCACTGCCCTCACTGCTCTCGTTCCTCCTCCCCTGGTTTATCTGAAGGCTGTTGGAGACCCTGCACCCCAGAGCTTTTAAAGGGAGAGATATTTAGAGCTGTATTAAGTCATTGCCTCTGTATGAACTGTACCTGTGCTGTTTTAATACCAAAAGAATGGAAAATCACTCTAATTACTTAAATCTTTTCCTCCACAGATCTCAGCGCTTTCAGAAAAAACAGCAGAATGAAGCAGTTTATATTTGAACATCACACATTTTTCAACATCCGTTTCTCAGAAAATACTTATTTTATCGCAAATCTAAGAAACAACAGAAACCTCAAACACAGTCAAACGCAGACATGTCAAGCCTGACAGGAGTTGATGACACTCATAAAAGGCACAGCTTTCTGAAGAGACATCTTTCTTGTGGAAAACGTTAGCCAATTGATAATACAGGTAGTATTCAGCACTCTACATCTATGCTGAGATATAAAACTGCTGTCAAAGCTGCTGTCTTTATTGACATCATCATGAATACTTTGCTCCCAAGGTAAAGACATTATTGTCAGAAGTAGCTGAAAACATTATAGAAGATATTTCTCAGTTTAACTGGGTAAAAGTCTGTTGTTAGAAACATTTCCAGATTCTTTAACATCAGAAAAAGACTGAAAGAACACCATTCACAGTAGCACTTCTCACTTAAAGTCTTCAAAGAGCATTTTAACTGGAAAAAAACACTGGTTTGGTGTGGCTGGTCAGTTCAAGCATGGGCCCACATCACATCCCACATCCTGGCACAGAGGTAAGCATGTCTCTGGCATAGGGTCATAGAGCCTTGGAGAAATCTAACTGATAAGGAAACTGCTCAGCAACTGATGTTTGAAAGACTGAAATAAGAAAGTCAATTCAGCTACATACAGTCCCTTACAAAGCTCTAGTTGTGTATCACTGTTGCAGTGCACCCAGTCTCTGACAATCTTAAGGAGAAACAGACATCCATGAAGGCACAAAGCATAAATCCCACCATGCCCATTGATTCATTCTTCTTCACCACATACTGAAAACAGTACTGTAAATAAAGGAATAAACCACTGCCTTCCTCAGTACTGGCCTTATTTATACTTGCTATAATTTGACAAAACAAGTCACTGAAGACCAAATCTGCAAAAAGATTTCAACAATTTGCTACATGCTGGAATTAAAACCCAGAGACATTTGCTCATGGGCAAATTCATGCCTTGGTCCTGCTGCAGTCTCAGCCTTTACTAACAACCTCCCTGCCCTATTCAGAGAATCAGAGGTGAGCACATGCCTGCACTGTTTCACCCCATTGCCATCCCCGTGACATTTTATCCCACTCAGCTCTTGCCTCTAATCTAATTTGACTGAGATGGAGAAACCTCACACTCTCCAGAGATCGATTCTCCTCAAGTGCAGCACATAAATGAATATTTTACTAGTCATATAAATGCAGTCCTTTCCATTTTTCTTTCCCAGTTCTGCTGTTTGAAGGCAGGCACTGGTACCAATTTACAGCATTAAACTCGCATCTCAGGAGTAGGCAGAGATTCCTGGCCTTCTGTCCAAGCCCCTCACCAGCCTCCTCCCTTGGAGGGCTCCAGAAATAACATACACTGCTTTTTAGCATGCAACTTTAACACTATTTTAACTCCTGCTCAGTTATAACAGTTGATCATTAAAATGTGTGATTGCTCATTTGTGTGAAACCTTCTTCAAAAAGAAAACATTCTGCACACGGTTGCATGCTTCAGCACCTAACGGTCAACAGCTAATGTACCTTGAATGTGACTATAGGGAGTTAACATTTGACATTTTAGGGTCCCACTGGAATAGCCTTATGCTTTTGACTTCAAAAGGCTACAGAAGTGTAATACTGAGATCGAAGACTTACACCACGATTACAGTTTCTGAAGTTTTCAAGCCATAGAAATTGGAGTCATTTCAGTTCATTTGCTTTTGTACTTTTATGAACTCTTTAATACTCCAAGTCACTGTTCAGATTTTGGATGCAAACTAGTGTTTTGATGCACAGGGATCTGAAGATGCCAGGGAATTCCAGATTAATCCATGCTGACAGCAAGGGCTTTCTTTAGCTTTCCATTGGTTGTGCATCCAGCACAATCGACAATCAACAAGGTTGGGGTTTTATTTTTGGTTTTTTGGTTTTGGTTTTGGTTTTTGGTTTTTGGTTTTTTTAAAAGAGAAGCTCTGCTACATGCAGCAAACACTGCCTTTTCAAACATGTATGTGCAGCAGGCCCTATTTTTTGGATGAGGCATTAAATATGTAGAAGTTTGTTTCTACATTTCACTGCCAGCAGAATACTTCACCTTTTCCTCCTCCTTCCTTCTACACCCTCCAAGAGATCAATTAAAATTCTGGGCTCTTTGCATGCTGCTGCTCTCCTATTTTAGGCCTCTTTTCTTGCACTTTCATTCTGTAACTGGTTTACGATTGTATGTAACCATTGCCTTTATTGCCATCATTGGCTGAGCAATGCCTTTTGGTCCACAGTTGCACAGGATACAAGCATAGGTCTAATCTCACTCTTAAAATATTAACCACTGAATACTTCCAGTCCAACGTTCTTTTATAATCAAAAGCACAGACACAAAACACGAAGTCAGATGCTCAGAAACAGACAATTTCCTCATGCACTGTGACAGAGGTACAGTTGCCCATTTCCTGATATGTGCATTTCTTAAACTTCCTTATCCTTTTCTATATTTAAACAATCTTTTCTTCTTGCTCACCTGTTTCCTTTTATCAGTATGGGTTATCTTGCTTCCTCTCCTGAAAGTTATCCAGATTGCTACCTAACAGATTATTTCACACTATTTGTGCTTATTATGAAATTCAGTATTTTTTGTGGAAAAGTATACTTAACTTGCTGGACAGTCATTCATAAACCAAAACCTCCAAAGCACAAGGAATGCTCTTTCTCTTTCCCCAGTTCTTGAGTAGAACAACAAACTGCTTTAAAGCTTACAGGCACAGGCTAGACTGTAGATCCTATATTTGCATAATTACCATGACAACATGTCTATGCTTAATATGCCAAGATAACTATAAAACTTCAGTAGTAAACATTTTAATCAGACCTTGCAATCCACACTATCCAGTGACCCAAAGTCACATCTGACAGTGCTTTGAGTAAAACTTGGCCAAGTCAAATTGCACTTAAAAAGCAAAACACGGGCAACCACCACAGGTAGCCAGAGAGCCAGCCCCTCAGAGTCAGTGCACAGGATAGAGACTCAGCTGTTTTGGAGTTTCTGGAGCCTGCGAAAGAGTAAAGCTGTCAGCGTTCTTTGTGCATGAGTATTCCCAAAAGTCGCATTGTATTACATGCTTAAGTGTTCAGCTTGGAAACTAAATTGTTTATCCTTTATGAGAGATAATGTTTGAATGCAGCAGTGTACCGTGTTAACCCCATTTATCCACAATACTGTCCTGGGCAGGTAAAGTGGTTATAAATCTTGGCAATACTCTGTATATCTGGAGGGCTAGAGTGGTATCCTTTTTCTGCACTACTGAGTCCTTGTAAAACAGGCTATATACAGCAATAAATCTGTTTATTTTTGTTATGGTTCTTCCGTCACTATCTGACTGCTTCTGTTTTCTCTTTGAAAGCACTTGATTGTACCATTCTCTGTCTGTTTTCAGCATCATAAAATGAAATTCACTTCATTGATCAGAAGATGACCTCTATCCAGTGCCTCTTAGATTAGAGATAACAGCAGGCTGCTGTCTCACTGAGAAATAATTTCTCAAGCTCCTTCAGCTCCCTCTTTATTATGATTGCTTCCTAACGTATCACTTAAAATCTGGAACAGAAAACAAATGAGAATATCTTATCCCAGTGTTTGTATTTTGACTTACCAACAAGCGAGAGCACATACACACACTCTGCAGCATTCATTGCTTTAGAATAAATCATTTTTCTGTGAAATAAGAAGAAAATATTTAGTTGTAGATAGACGAGCTGAAGAAAGGGGTAAAAATGGATTGACATAAAGCCTACATTTTGCCTAAAAGACTTTATGCTTTAAAACAAGAAAAATGGTAGATGTACATTCATATGAAATTTTGACGGTGCATATTCAGGAATGGGTTTTTAAATATCAGCATTAAAGATCACATTAGAATATATTATCACATTCTGCTCTGTAGCATGTGTTACATATTTATAACAAGGGAAGCATGAAAGACTAATCACATACTATGAATAATGCCATGTTTTTACAGTGAGGTTCGCAAAACGTTAGCATAGATATTCACTTCTACATGGGGCAGAAGGAAGCAGAGTCTTCTCCACCACTTATTACTCAGCCTCTCAACATCTGCTGCAGAAAGGTCCCACTTCAAAGGTATCATGCACAAAGTAGCATTTATCTGAAAATAAACATAAACACATGTATTATATCAGCTATTTCAGGCCTGATTGATTTTGCACATATAATACTTTAGACATAAACTGTTGACCAAGTCTGGGATGAAGTCTGGATCCAGCCACACCTGATCTCACCTCTGAGAAGGAGGAATGATCTGCAAAAGGATCATTTCTGAGCTTCATGACTCAACGGGAGGGTCTCCCTGACAGTTATGTCTAACCTTTCATCTATGCAATAAATAATCAAGTGCACCTAGAAATTGAATCTCATTAAACAACTGCCACATTTACTATAAAACTTTGTTAAATCATTATTTTATGTCAATAAACATACTATTACTTCTCTCTTTATGAATGAAGTGCATACTTCATCCACAACAGACTGTATTTTGTTCCTAGGGCCCTGAGTCCTATTCACCTTTGGCTAAGCAATGGAGGGCTTGTCAGCCCCTATAAAGCCTCTCAGCTTCAGTCTTATCATCCTTCACTATATTGAAGAATGTATTCTTTAGGAATAAAATGAACTTTCCCCAGAAAAAACTTTGAGTGCCTCAGACACTGGATTGGGGTTTTGACAGTCATATATCATCAAAGCAACACAAATCTGAGAGTGTATTATACTAGTAAAGATGAAATGATCTACCATCCAATTAATGCCAGGTTTATGATCTGCTTGCCTTAACATGAGCTACCCAGTGGAAGCCTTTTCTATTGTACTGGGCTTTTCTTGCTTTATTTGAGGAAAGGTATCTTTTAAAACATGGAGAACAGAGAGAAAACATGTTTCTTTCTGGCTCCTTTCACACAATGCAGCAAAAGCTGCAAAGTAGTCTATAAGGCCAATAAAAATTAAAGCTGCCCCACTTGCTTTGCCCAAGTGGATGGTGCTGGAGCCCAGTCTGCAGGGTCCCCAGGGAGAACACAGAGAACAGGGACTCAGTGCATTTGGGATTCTCTGAAAGGGTAGAAAGGCAGCACTTGGCCTCTGCAGAAAGCTGCCCTCAAGTCTCAGGCATCTCTATGTAGATTGCACTGCAGGAAATTTAGACTGAGATTACAAGAGTGAGTTTGAAAGGAAATACCAGTAGTAGTTCTGCAAAAAATGGATGGTTCAACAAGGTAAAGGATCAGCTGCAACAGAGTTTGCCCATAAAACACATCAATTACTTTCCAGTGTTCTGCACCAGCAGATGAAGGCCAGCCTTTAAAAACATTAATAACATAGCTACCATGAAATTCTTATACTTTATTAGCCAGTTGTAACTTCTAAACAAAATTTAACTTGCTCTGGTTTCAAAGGTCAGAGCACATTCCCAGGAGAAAAGAGTAGCTATCGTTCAAGGTCAGTCTCAATCACAGAATCATGGATTAAAGACAGTCTGACAATTCCCTAGGTGGGAATATACCTAGGAATCATCTCCATTTACCACATAGAAAGTTCGTGGGATAGGGTCTCTGCTCTGGGATTGTGCTGGATCTAAGGCTCTGATGGAGACTTGTTCACTGACATTCTATTGGAATAATTCAGAAAACTGATTCTGCACAAAACTTTCTGCATACTCAAATGTGTCACTAAATCACCCTTTTAAAACAAGAGATGGGGTATTTGTGTTAGTAAGACTGCCATTTCCCTTTATATGTGAGGAACCCAGAATCTCTGATGGTCAGAGTTGGGTGGAGATGGTTGATCGTAAGACATGCAACACATTGCAGTGCCGAGCATACCACTGTTTCAGACAATTTTATCTTCTCTGTGATTTTCAAAACTACTGAAAGCACACAGGTAGGTTGACAGGTACATTCATATGTGATATTGGCTCTGCAATGCTAATATTGGCTGTTGCCTGACATTTCAGATAACAGCATTTATATAGTCAAAGTTAATGCAATTTCTAAGTTATCCGATGCACCACAAAATTCAAACCCGGAAATTCCATTTTCTTATCAATTTAAAGCTCATGATGAATAAAGTAATATCAGAGAAGATAAATTATGCCAATGTTTATTTACAGTTTACATCCCTGCAGTCGATGTACTTCATGCGGGAATTGACCTGTGGAAGAACTATAGCAGCACATTATTTTTGCAGCAGTAAAACTGATGGAAATTGATGATGCCTGAAAAACACACAATTACAGTGTCTTGATTAAAAATGGAGCACATTTCAATGAACTTTTTCCCTTCTTCGCATGATTATGATACACAAGTACTAACATTAATGATATTTTTTTATATAATGAACCATAAAATTACAGTTGGCAGTCAAGAGCACTCTAGCAGATAAGTAAGGCAATTTTCCTCATCATTTTTCCCTTTGTTGTCAATCTTGTTGCATAGCCCATTGCCTTTTCAATGAGCTGCAATGTGAATATTCAAGATCTTGCTTTTCCCCGGTGTATATATTCCAGTTGAAATAATTCAGTTTCATACCACCCATTTTAATAAGTTTTATTAAAAAAAAATCTTCCTATTTTTAGGTTTTTCACTAGTACGGGAATTTGCCTGCACATTGACAAAAATAATAATGGCATTTAAATTGCACAAGTTTCATGCAGATCAGGAAAAGTGCTTATTGAGTTTGCTGTGCAAACATGCTTGAAAGCTTGGTTTTGATTTTGCTCTAATACTGTCTTTCTCTCTGTACAGGAGGTTTCATGAAGTTTAGACATGTTTGAATACTTATCCTTGTAAGTATGACAATTCAATTAACAATCAGTTTAGACTGAACTGAGTTGTAAGGAACACAGTAGAGCTATTAGCTCTCACATTAAAGCATTTTAGGAAGAATTTACTTTGTGCTATTTCTAATTGTCTGGTAATTTACAACTCTTGACATTAATCACAGTTACTGTAGTATGAGAGATGAGTAAAATGTTGCATGGCTTCATCTGTGTCTTACATGGAATACAGCTGCAATAAGTATTAGAACATTATGCAGTTTGGAGTTTGAAAAAAAGATGTGAAATGCTCTTGAAGGAAATTATCATTCTCACTTCCCACTACATGTAAACAAACATCGATCAAATAATCCCAGCTTTCTCCTGCTCTAGCAGGAGGATGAGGTCTGGGCTGCACTGAAGACAAAAGTTTGGTGAGTGTGACTTCCTCCATGGCTTGCCCTGTTGGGTGAGAAGAATTCTTCTCGAGTTTGAAAACATTACTGCCAGTTATTTCCCAAGTCTCACTTAAATCTCATTTCTCATCTTCTTGTATTGTTTGTGATTTGCAAACCAGAAGTTCTTTCACCTTTATCTGAACAAGATGTCAAGAAGTTGGTGAGTTTCTACATGGTATCTAAAAATCCCTGAGAATAGCAACAGAACAGAAAAAAGCATGGTAACTCTCTCTTCATAAATAAGAACCACAATTACAAAAGGATACCCTAAAAGTAACAAGCAGCAAGTCCTTGTGTTACAGTTCATTGCTCAAGCTCTCTGACAAGCACAAAATTCTGGCTCTGTTCTGAGAGCTATTCCTGGCTTCAAAATTGTTCACACTAATCCCAACAAAGTTTTATGATCTTATAATTTCACTTTTTTCCCCACAGACTATGAAGAAATAATACTAGCCACTGCCAGTCAAGAGAAGCAAAAGCAGCAACTGTAACTTGGGTATTGGGTAATGCTACTGAAATCCCCACATTTGTGCAATAGTTGTAGCTCGTTTCATGGCATTTGCTTGTAGAAGCCTAGGAATTTGCAAGACTTTGCAGGGCAGGATTGTTGTTAGAATCATAGAATAGTTAGGGTCACCTAGTTCCAACCCCCCTACCATAAGCAGGGACATCCCACACTAAACCACGCCACCCAAAGCTTCATCCAACACCTTCAGATACTGCAAGGTTGCTATGAGGTCTCTATGCAGCCTTCTCTTCTCCAGGCTAAACAGCCCCAACTTTCCCAGCCTGTCTTTGTATGGGAGATGCTCCAGTCCCCTGATCATCCTCGTAGCCTCCTCTGGACTTGTTCCAACAGCTCCATGTCCTTTTTATGTTGAGGACACCACAACTGCACACAGTGCTCCAGGGGAGGTCTCACAAGAGCAGAGTAGAGGGGCAGGAGCACCTCCTTCGACCTGCTGGTCACGCTCCTTTGGATGCAGCCCAGGATACGGTTGCTTTCTGGGCTGCAAGCACACACTACAGTCGGCTCATGTTCATGTTCTCATCGACCACCATCCCCAAGTCCTTCTCCGCAGGGCTGCTCTCAATCTCCTCTTTGCCCAACCTGTAGCTGTTCCTGGGATTGCTCCGACCCAGGTGTAGGACCTTGCACTTGGCATGGTTGAACATCATGAGGTTGGCATCAGCCCACCTCACAAGCGTGTCAAGGTCCCTCTGGATGGCATTCTTCCCTCCAGCTCATTCACTGAACCACACAGCTTGGTGTCATCGGCAAACTTGCTGAGGGTGCACTTAATCCCACTGTCCATGTCAGCAACAAAGATGTTGAACAAGACTGGTCCCAACACTGATCCCTGAGGGACACCACTTGTCACTGGCCTCCAGCTGGACACTGAGACATTGACCACAACTCTTTGCATGCGGCCATCCAACCAGTTCTTCATCCATTAAGTGGTCCACCTATCAAATTGATGTCTCCCCAATTTAGAGACAAGGATGTTGCTAANGTTGAACAAGACCGGTCCCAACACTGATCCCTGAGGGACACCACTTGTCACTGGCCTCCAGCTGGACACTGAGACATTGACCACAACTCTTTGCATGCGGCCATCCAACCAGTTCTTCATCCATTAAGTGGTCCACCTATCAAATTGATGTCTCCCCAATTTAGAGACAAGGATGTTGCTAAAAGAATTAAAATAATTTCAAGTGTTTCATCAAAGGCAGCTTGGTTCACTTTTGTAACTTAATCAGCAAAAATGAATTATCATTGAAGTCTTGTTACATTTTGTCAGATCAGCACACACTAAGAGCTGAAGTACTCTAAAGGTAAATAGTTTATGAAACAGTAACGCAAGTTAAGGGAGATGACCCTTGCTTTCATTTTGGATGTCTGCCACTCTATGAAACACAGTGCTTATTCTAGGTGGGGGAAAAAGGCCTCCTATGTGACTGATTTAAATTTCTTGCAATACTCAATTTTAGGGCTACATTCTGTGGTATTTAAACATATTAAATTCTCATTGACTTCAATGGATNAGAGCTGAAGTACTCTAAAGGTAAATAGTTTTGAAACAGTAACGCAAGTTAAGGGAGATGACCCTTGCTTTCATTTTGGATGTCTGCCACTCTGTGAAACACAGTGCTTATTCTAGGTGGGGGAAAAAGGCCTCCTATGTGACTGATTTAAATTTCTTGCAATACTCAATTTTAGGGCTACATTCTGTGGTATTTAAACATATTAAATTCTCATTGACTTCAATGGATTGTTATTCTGTTAAAGACTGCATTACTTCAAAGACTTTATTGATCTTTACTTAAACAACCATGCATAAGCCCACTAGGTCGCAAAGATCTCTACAAACTCCAGGAGCTCGTCTTCATCCAGGAGCTGAGCCAACAGCACTGACAAATTTCCTTGATGGGATGAGGTTTGCCTCATTTCCCCCACCACTTGCAATCACCACTTTTCTTTTCATGTTCCCTCGTCATCTGATTCCCAAATGCTTTGGGTTTGCATTATCTAACCTTAAACTTCTTTTTTAAAGATTTGTTTCTGCAATAATGCTTTTTTTCTCTATGGGTTTCCCACCTGTAAGGAAACTGAAAAGGCAGGTTTCAATGGGTTACTCCTTTAAAAGGGACAAATGCTGTGAGAATTTCCCATTGGTATTAATTCCCATTAGGACCAAAGATGAGGCCCAAGAATTGAATGTGCGAAGTTTGCTAGAAATTGCTGTGAAGAACTGAGGCCAGCTTCCTGGTGACAAGAAGCTGATGAGACTGTGCTGGCTACCTCCTTAGGTGGCTTTGAAATAGTGGTTTCTTTTATCCTATTTAAAGAGAATATGGGATCAACTCCCAGCACTCATGGAAGTACTTATACACTTGTATTAGCTGTAAACTTTTAAGACTGGCTCCTCAGATTTCAGCTCCAACAACTGCAATTCTTTCTTAAAATGAAGCTTAAATATAGAGTTGACAAAAGCCAATTTTTAGAAGAAACCACCAGTATATCCAGCACAGACTATTTCTGATCACTAAAGAAGAACTCACTGCTAATTTCAATGGCCTATGTTTCAAGCGCAGGCCTGTCTGTTGTGTAAAAGCTGCTACTAAGCCAGACCAAGTCTATAAAATAAATCAGAGTTAAGCTGAATAACAAATTTTGTCATGAGCTGTGAATGATGAGATGTGTGCTTCTGATATAGAACCCACATTGGTGAATAGGGAACCAATGTGAAAAAAGAATCCACTCTATGATGGCTTTTGATGCACATCCATGTAGCTTTCACATAAACAGTGGTACTTAACCTTGGCTCAGAGGGCTCAGAAAAAAATCTATGGCTGAGAAATGAAGAATGTCAGGTTTGCAATGAGCTAATGTGGCAGAAGGTCAAGGTTGACAAATCAGCGCTGGCCTAATGTCTTGAATATGTCCACTGCAGCATTAGTCTACAAAAGATAAATGAAGAAACTGTCAGCCAGTTCTAAACAATGGAACAATTTAAAGTGGAGGAAATCATAATCTGAAGCAATTTGTTTCAGACTGTAGCATCATGATAAGGAAAATCTCAATTTTCTCTATCAAATTGGGGTGTAAATAGGAATTTCAACCAAAACTCTTTTCATCAGAATAAAAGTCACATTTCAAGGTATCCCTAAGGATAAGAACCAAGGTTTAACCTCAGTGGTGCAGCAGATAGATAAGAAAAAACAATTTTGGCTTGGTTGTGTAGCAGTAAATAAAATGCTGCCAGTTGTACTGTCCATTAGGATGTGAACAAAACCAGATAGTTGAAATATGCATTTGTGAAGCATGGTGCTTAGCAGCAAGGCAGAAAAGCATTCTGAAAAACAAACTAATGTGCATCCCCTTACAAGGTAAAATGTATTTGGAATTTATTTCTAGAAGGATGGGATGGCCATTTAGTTCATAAGGGATTCCTCCAAATCAGAGTACTCTTCTCATTTGCCCTCCAAGTAACATATCAAAAGGAGCACACAAAAAACCATTGCTTCTCAAAGATTTACTAATGTTGGATCTTCTACCAAAGACATCATAGGGGTATTCATCGTGAGTTATGCTAATAGAATGGCAGAGGGAAGATGATGCAAAAAAGAAACCTGAATAAATAGGTTGTAATGTATATGTTCACTACATAAAAATGGTGAACAGTATGTGATAAACCCACAAAATGAAAGAAATTGAAACTTAAAATTCTCACTGATCCACTCTATAACATCAGTTATAGATTTTTATTTCCACTCTTTCATGAGTCTCTGATCTTATGATTTTCTCTCCCATTTTCCAGATTTTAATGAGCATATCAAGACATTTGTACAGCACTGAAAAGAAGGTTATGCAAAGTCTGAAGTAAATTCAAATTGATTTTGAGTACAAGGCACTTGAACTTAATATGTATCTCCCTCTACTTAAAATGGCTTGTTACTACCGCCTCACACTTCCAATCTCACATTGATTGTATTTAAATAAAACAGGTTCTTATTATCCTGTGTGGTTAATAATTCAAGGTCCAATCCTGCCAATGCCAATGGGAGCTATTTGCTATTGACTCCAAAGGGAAGGAGTGTGAATGTGGTATGTGTATCGTGAAATTCATTTTGATGCCTGTAAGCTTCAGAAAATCCAAATATTTCAGAGAGCTGCTAATTTGCAGATAACTTGCTATTTGGAGAGTCCAAGAATACACTATATGATTATAATTTGTGTATATAGTTTTCTGAAACAGAATTATTCCTCATATGATACTGGTGATGCTGAAAAGACAATCTGTTGGATACACTGAGGACTTGAATAGCTCATCTGTGGTGATGCTCACATTCAATGTGCCTGTTGCTTCTTTTGGACATCCATTTTGGGTCTTTTGCTTCTGCTACTCTAACACTGGTCTGGAATTTACTGTTTACTATTGGATGGATTCCCTAATAGAGCAGCTATGCCCCCACAAGTACAGATGGTACAGCTGTGAAAGACAGCCCAGACTTTCATCATGTCCAGCATAGTTTCACCAGAACGGCTTTCCTTGGAGAAAGGGTTGTTTTGGAGTTCTCTCTGCTGATTCCTTTCCATCACTGCGCTGGCCAAAATGGCAAACTCAAATGACAACAGAGACATAGACTGAAGCACCTTCATTCTCCCCTGATTTTTCATACTTCCATAAGCTATTATGCCCCATTATCTTAACAGGCACCTTGCAGCTAGATTTTAATCCCTCAGCTCACACTGAGCAGCTCTGTTAACTCTTTACATGCAGCAGTGTTGGCTGAAAAAATTTACTACTTATATTGAAAAATACTAATCCAAATTTTACATAATGGCCTCCTAGGTGTTATTTAAAATAGAGCTCAAATATTTTAAATAGTATTGATAAAATATATTTTAATACATGATTGGTTTTTTACTCTTTGGGTACTCAAAGTTCTGGAGAGTATCAACAATGTTAGTAAGGGCATAAGATTTGTACAACAAAATCTGAAGCAACAAATTTACTATTTTTTAGTATTAGTTTCATTTCAACTTCAACTACAGCTTTCAGAATGGAAAAAATAGACCTTGATTATCACTTACAAGTTGTTCAGTGTTTATGGTAAAGTAATATTCAGTAGTACTAATGAAATCTAAGAGATTATTTGCATGCTTAATGAGAAGTATATAATTACATGGTTTCTTGGATCAGTGGAGCTCAGGTGTGATGGAGAGGAGCACCACAGGCAATTTTAAAACACTTGTGATACTAAGACTAAAGAAACTACCTATCCCCAGCTCACTCATTGTTAGGATCTGACCCTTATAGCCTGACATGATTTCAGGTGCAAAACCATACAGATTTCATAATTAATTATGTCTCCTATAATTCTTCAAGGAAGTTGCACAAAGGGAGAAAAAATGCTAACAAAACTGTATGACCTGAAGCAACAGAAAAAAAGAAAGTAAGCTAAAAAGAGGAAGTCAAAGGAGACTGCTCTAAAATTAGTCTGGGTTTTTAAGATGTGTCTCACAAATGATTTTTAGGCTGTAGCGGTGTAAACTAACCAACACTATTGACAGAACAATGACAGACAATTGACTCAGGTGAGGAAGGATCCAGCCCATGTACATCATATCTCCCTTGCTGGAATTTGAGCCCTCTAAGGTTACCGAAAATAGATTCTATAAAGCAAAACCTAAAAAGTGTATTATTTCTCAGAGGACACAATTGTAACAAGCTTTTCCTGATGGCAAAAATCCAATTATTGTAGTAAAGGTTGTGCTCAGTTATTTCTCACTTCATGTCAAAGCAAATTGTAAAACAAGGTGCATGGGAACTCCACTACTCTACCTTTACTGATACAAAAGTCTTGTTGTTAGTAAGACAACAGAGGGAGAAACTGAAGGCTAATATCATCAAGTACTGGGCAAGAGTGTGATATATAGATTTTCTTGTATTTCTCAAGAACTGCAAAGAAAAGTTTACCATAGATTGGATCAAATATATATTTTTCTTTGGTGACAAAGATAAAGTTATCTTCATCTCTATTGAATTTTCTTCTACTCAGATAGTAGTGTATGTTAAACTAGTACAAGTGCTTTTCCTATTTGCTTGGCAGATGAAAAGAAAAACTCCTCTCAAAACTGAAAGCTAAAGCAATTATTCGCAGCTGTATCTTTGTTTTCTGTGAAATGGCAGTACAGCCATGAGGAAATCTAACTTGTTTTTTTAAGGAAACCAAGTGCAGAAAGAAAGAAGACCTTGGTGAATTTTGTGTGCTGGCCACTGCAGACGATTGATGCTGTACTCCTCCTTTTTAGCTCACAACTGTGTAACATCAGAGCACACCTCTTTGAACGTCTCCTCCATACCTTCCTAACTTAGCATCATTAGTACAATACCTATAAAATGCCTTTTTTTAAATTATTTTTTATTATTTTCTTTTTAGCTTTCCTTTCAGATGTTATGGGTGTATGGAAGAAAGGCCCTTCAAACAATGCTCACTTGTTTGAAGGGGTGGCTTGCCCTCCCTCCTGTCTGGTCTTTCCACTGGGATGGCCTCCAGCACCTGAAACACCCAGTACTTCTCTCCTCTTTGAATCATGGGTTCATGGCACATGTTTCATTTGCTGCAGCAACTGGACTAAGACATACAGAAGTATTTCTCTTTCCATAGTAGTTGATTTATCTGCTAAATATCTGCTGCACATCTGCAGGATAATACATACAGCTGTAGCAACATTTGTTTTTCTGCTCAAGTGTTATAAAGGTGGACTTATGGCTTCTCTCTCATTAATATAATAGGCAAATACAAGTTAGGAAATTACTTGCATACCACTTTGGAAAGCTTTGCACTGATTAGGTCCTGAAGTAGGACCTAAATTGAGAACAAATTCATGGACAGGATCAGTTCCGAACAGCAGCTGCATGCAGAAGAAAATCTGGGCTGCATCCTTTTGCCATGAATAAGCTAAAACACATCTTAAAACCAGGGATTTTCCCAGGCAGCCCACTTTGACTAACATCACTTGAGATGACTTAATTCAGTTTATGAAATTCTTTCTAAGCCTTTGCTAAACAAGACTAAATCAAACAAACAAACAAAAGAAAGCAGCTAAAGATTAAATCTGACCTGTTGCATCCCAGATTCTGCTTAACATTCACAGTTATGAGTAACCTTTCTCTGTCAAATGGGCACTGCCAAGCCATGTACAAAATATAACTAAGAACAAAAAACAGCCTTCTTCATGTTAATGGGATAAAACAGCACCCGCTGAGGAAAAGGACAAGAGAATTAGGCCCAATTCGGTTTAAGCTAGTTTACATTAGAAAGATGTTTGAAAGAATGACCATGCAATATGAACGCTGTATCTGAAAAAGTGGTTAGATCTCACATGGACATACTACCCATCAGCTGGGGAAGTTCTATATCCATATTTGACAATAATGTCTGTTGGACTGAGCAGTTTGAACATATTAACTGCGCATCTGTCTTCAGCTGAGATAGATAGCACTAATTTGGTATTGTTTTGATGAAGATGGCTGCTGACTACAAAGTTAGATAGATGAGACTTTAATTGCTTATTATTTGCTGACTCCTAAGTGTACAGTCTGTATTTAGACAGGAGTTTCCCCAAACAAATACAAAGCATGTTGCTTTTAGCAGGGGGTAGGAGAGGGGCAATCTCTTTCCAGCCATTCAAGAGATTACTTGACTACTTTAATAGTTATATAGCAGTGATTAAAAACAGTGAGAAGTGATGTCTTTAGTGATCCCACTCACCTGTCATAATTGATGTTTTGTTTGGGGTTTTCATCTCAAATAGCAAAGACTGAGATCCCTTTTCTATTTTGAGCCATGATGTTCAGCAAACCTCTACATTGCACTTTCAGTAGTAGGGATTTCTTTATTCATAAGTCTTCCCAATGCAATGAACAAGCCAAATCTCAAAATTCTGCTGCATGTAGTTGTTTGCTCTAATGCTTTTAGCAAATGTCCTGGGTTCAGTCTTACTGTCATGGTCTGATACTAACACAAAAAAGCAATTGAAATATGATTTGTAGGAGACCAACACTTCTCCGAGTAACTTTACAAAACTGCCCTTTGCTCAACCTGAAAAGCTTTTAATAATGCTGTGACACTCACGACACATTTCCAACAAGCTGATATTTATTTATTGACCCCAACCTTGCGATACAGGTCAGGGCTACAAAGGGTTATTTGCCAGACACAAGACAGGGGCTAGCCCACTGGCTACTGTCAGAGTCCTTAAGTCTAGTTTCATTTATCTTGGCAAAAATCTTGCCCGAGTAAAAGCTGCAGGGCCTGGTTCTCAAAGTTTAGAACAGGTTCATTTCTCAAATTAAAATTTTATAGGGCCCTGGCTGTCAGAGCAATTTCCAGGCACACCAGCCATCATCGCTTCTGCTGACACCAGACTGCCTACAACCCTCTGCAGCCACTATGATTCCTTGCCAGTGCTTAGAGGGTTTGTTCTGCCCTTGGACCTGGGGAAACACCACCAGTAGCTTACACCCCTGTTTACTTTCTCCTTCACCTCAGTGCAACCGTGCTGGCCTTTAATTTTCTATTTCACTCAGTTTACAGGGGTGTTTTATGTGGCCAGGTTTATGATTGCCATTCTGCCAAGTCTCAGTCATGATAATATTTACCAGCCCAGCTGACAACAGGCATAAACCATTTCTTAAACAGTTGTGAATGAATACTTTAAAAAATAATCCTGAGAAAAGTGTATTTTTGGAGGAAAAGAAAGCCAAAAGGAAATGGACAAGTTCATTTGAAAGTAAACTGTGATCAATAAAATTATTCATGTGGAATACTCCAATAATCTGGTCTTAATATTTAGACTGCTTTAAATATCATGCGGATTAAGTTTGATATAGATGAAATTGCAGCCTCTATTTATCTGTATCCATACATACAGCAGCAACATAAAACCCTCCAGTTTGTGGAGGAGTCTGTAGCAAATTTGCAAATAACCATATCTACAACAGTAGTGTATAATGTACCAGAATAATATACTGAAGAAAGTTGTCACTTGTTTGGCAATTAACACTGATATAGGAGGGAAAAGGAATGAGAGGATATTAACAGATTAATCTTGGGTCCTTTTAGACTGCACTGAAGTAAAATGACAGTTCAGTTCACTCAACTCCTGTTAGATCAGTGCCCTTTGCTGACCACTGCTTGGATTAAACCACCTCACTCCTGCAGCAAAACAGCTCACAGCTGCCTGAGATACATCCAAACTACGCAGACTTGTTTGCAGGACAAGACCATACTTGGATTTAACCCTCAACACCAGCTTTTAAGTGAAGCTACAAACAAAGGGGAAATTTAGCAACAATCACCTACACTAACAATATTGCCTAGAAATAAAAGCATCTTCATATCTCTTAGATCCTGTAGTTTAGCCTCAAAACAAAAACTCCTCTGCTTGCTACATTGCTGCTAAATTGTGTCTTTTTCTTCTTTCTCATCAAGCAAAACGTTTTTAATGTATCCTGAAAGAAAAAAGTGATTGACAGTTTCTTATTGCAGCTGTATACTGAGATAATCTGTCTTACTTTGCAAACAACCCATGCCGTGACACTTGGCTACTCGAAGAGTAAAGAAACTCTTAATGTGATTAAAACTGGCACAGCTAAACTCATGGATGCATAAATAAATGATCACTAACTTGCTTGCAGTCTTTATTATGCTGCGTGAAGTAAAATAAAAAATGTCAAGCATCATCTTTCATATCTATAACTTGTTACATGCATATCAGCTTGATATCCTTGTTTAGCTAATAAGCAAAGTGCTAATATGGGGCAAAACCATTCAGCAGATACAGGTGGAAGGGAAATTTCTTCTCAGCTACAAATAGCATTAAGTAAGTATGTATTAAGTAAGGGTTTTACTTGCAATTGAGTGAGTGTCACAAATGAACAAAGCCACAGAAAAGTATAAAAACTCTATTAGTTTAAACCCCCTAAAAGCTAGCTACAAGAAAGCAGAACATTTATGAAGAGAGGAAAAAAAATAGCAGATAGTGGGGTGGGAAATTTGACAGCAGCCTAAGTTTAAAGCTGCCTGAAGGAAGGAACACATTGCTCCATGAAGAATAGACAGAAAGGTGCATAGCAATTTTTGCAGTCTGTTGATATTCTTTACATTAATTCCTCCTCCTTTTTACATTGAGCTTTCCACTTATGTGCAACAGTAAGATTCAGCCAAACTTGAAAAAAGGATCAATAAGGTTTTGTTCTAGGAGTCCACCATTCAGAGAAGTGTTGCAAACTGCTTTACTGATGTACAAACTCACTTCTAGTGTTCGCTATTGATACTTTTCACAGATATTAGGAAAGTATTTCTGTAATGGCTCTGCAACCACATATTCCATGCATGAGTACACGCCTCTGTGTTATTTCAAGGGGTGGGTGAATCCAGGTGCTGATTTTGTTCCAGATGAGCATATCTTCCCCTGTGATACCTCACTTCATTCAGCAGTTCCAAAAATCACGGAGCTATGCAACAGTTTGCTCCTCAGTGTCAGTAATATATTACAGTGGCCAAAGCAAAGTTCATTACATATTGGCTGCTGAATGTCCCTAGCTATCCCACCAATCTCAAATGAAGATAGGGAGGGTCAGTGTTCACATTATTCATGAGCATTGCCACTCCCCAGCTCAGCGCTTCCACACAGTGTTTTTAGCAGTTTGCCACTGTCCTTTCTGTGCCATGAAAGTGCAGCACATACTACAGTAGTGCTTTTATATTGCTTAAGAAGCAATCAGGAAAAGAAAATAAATCACTACCCATTAGAGTGGGGAGTGGAAATGAATAGACAACTTCTTTATCTATTTAATAATTTCAAATAGAGTGAAAACACATGGAAAGGATGCTGGGATGCTGCAGACAAGGACCTTGTTTCAGTGTGATTATACACCACTCAGCACAGGCCCCAACCCCCCTAGAGCATCTCAGCACAACATCAGCACTATAATGGTAGCTGGCAAAACCACTGCTGACTGGACAAAGGGAACAGTAGGAGATTTTGTACTTTCAGTAGTAACTGGGACACCCATGCTGGGGCTCTGCATGCCCTGGTTTGTTACCAGCAGGTAAGGACCTTGGTGAAGGACCACAGCCTGGAACCAAGCCACCCGTTCCCAAACAAGGTATCCAGAACAGATGCTGGGCAATCTCTGGAAAACACAGGAAATAACCTCTTACTGTGCTCTTTTGTAAGACATATTTTTTTTCTGCACTTCTATTCTAATTAAGCTCCTGGAGGTACCACTTCTTCACAAATCCTTCCCTAAGTGAAATGTCAGTATTAGTGCTGATTCAGTGGCAAAGTCTACAAGCACGGCTTTTGAGAGCTAACATCTAAGCACAACGGTATTGCTGGCAAGGTACTACTTGGCAGAAAGAGAGGGAAAAGTTTGGCAACTGTAGGCCAACATGGGTAGCAG
This sequence comes from Agapornis roseicollis, assembly GCA_002631895.1. Taxonomy (NCBI): domain Eukaryota; kingdom Metazoa; phylum Chordata; class Aves; order Psittaciformes; family Psittacidae; genus Agapornis; species Agapornis roseicollis. The sequence continues at coordinate 185,719 of NDXB01008835.1, forward strand.
ATGTTTTTAATGCCAGCTTCTCTCTTATTGTAAAACAGCAGCAACAGCACAGCATGAAAGGAAAATACCATAAATCTCCAATGCGGGGACTAGTCCACAAGAACATAAATTCTGCCACTTGTTAACAGAATTTGCTGACAATCTCCTTGCTCTATTTAAAATTATGTGGTGTGCAATCCCATTTGGCTTCCTAATAAGAGTCACAGAGAACTCAGGCTGGGCTTTCAGACACAGGTTGCTGTGAAACAGTTCTTTGTGCCATGAAAATCGCAGGGGCCAATTTGGAGTACATAAACGAATCTTGCATAGAACAAAGCCTTGGTGCCAGGCATATTTGCTCAACAGGAAAGGATTAGCACGTGTAATCAAAGCTCCTCCAACTCTGAGGATGCAGCAGCAGTCACAGGATTTTCCCCTCACCTGTAGAGAAGCACCCATTGCTTCAACAAGCTGTGAGGGTCAAGTGGATGGAAAAGTGTTCACCCTACAAACATAATTTTGGCTTTGGGCCCTCACTTCAACAGTCATCTGTCTCTTTCCTCTATTACACTGCAAAACTATGAGTTTTCCTCAAGGAGGTGGGCTGGACCAGCTCCCAGAGGAACAGCAGCTTCTGAGTCAGCAGTTACGACTGGCTGCTAAAACAGCTGTGATGTACTCTCATGGGGTTTGGAGAGGATTTCCTCAGATTTTTCTACAAAAAATCCCCATGTGATATTAATTCCTCATCCTCAAAAATGGGGCATCAGCCATGCACATTTTTTTCCTGGCTGGAGGCATCAGTGATGTGATGTGGGTGGGATCCCAAGAACAGGAACGTCCAGTAGCACATTCCTGCTCCTCACCCTATCTCACTGTGCTGCTTCCACTAAATGGTCAGGGTTAAAGCACAAACATAAAATTGCTGTTGGTAACTGACCTGGAAAGCAAAGTTTATAAAACATTTATTCACTGTCCTGACATCTGGAGGGAGATATCTCATTTAGGTCATGAATTTTTCTGTTTAGATCCAAGCAGATTTCTCATGCTGCCATACTCCACCACCCTCTGCTTCCCTCCACCTTGTAGCCTGTAACTAATTTTCCAAAGAGGGGGAGCTGGCCCTTAAGAAGGCTTGGAAAACAGAATGTTTCTTTTTTTAAGCAGCAAGAATCAAGACGAATCACAAAAGGAAATGCAAGACATGTTTGAAGAGGAGCTAATACGGAGGAAGGAAAATATTGTATATTTCTGAGTAAAATGAGAATGCGTCCTCTTGAACCTTGCAGTCTGAGGAATCTGAACTGAATTAGCCAATTGCCACGCTATTGATAGAGGAGAAAAATTACTTGTCAGCAAGCAGCTCGCAAAGGATGTAGATAGAGAGCTAGACATAACAATATGCTATTCTCTAAACAATTAAGGACAGACTCAGCTAATTTAAATCCACATAGAAACATCCTAATCAATATAGCTGAGTTTCTCAGGCTGAATATATTGTTTGTTCAACCTTTATTAGCTTTACTCACAAAACTGGAGACTATGGACTCAACAGTCAGTGCTCAATGTCATTCCAAGAAGCTTAACTCTACCTTCTTTGGTAAGCAATGCACTTCTCAGTCCCCATAAATGTTACCATAAAACTGGAAGGGTATTTGCAAAGGAAAGGGTGCAAACTGCCAAAGGAGTCAAAACCCATAAACTTCTCCCTATTATAATGCTTCCCAAGACAGAATCCCCTGAAGGAAGAAACTGTGTGGAAGTCAGAGCTGCTTCCCTCACTGACAGAGAATGGATTGACAGATTCTGTGTTTGTTTAAAGAAAAATAAATTTCCCTAACTAAGCATCATTAGTCACCCATCATCCATATTTCTCTCCATAAATGAGAGCGCATGAAGCTATAGAGTCTCCGGAGAAAGCAATTACAGTATTAATTACAACTAAATGACAACTAGTGGGAGGAGGGAAAAAATTCAGCTAGTTTAAGGAGTTCAATTCACTTAGATCCTGAATAAGAAAACTACTTCACAAACATAGAAAACCACCAATTATCAATACAACCTTTAAATGAGCTCCCTGGAAGACACTACGAAGAGCAATATCCATACAGGAATGCATTTCAGCAGTAATGACTGTGCAAGTCTTCAAGTCTGTCAAACCTCAGGTTTGATCATAAGAGAGGCCAGATGTTTGAGGTGGGGGAATCCAGGCACACATGTGCACACAGATCCAGCTAGCTTTATTGGCATCTTTGCACTGACATTTAAGGAGCTATTCAAGGGGCCCTTCCCTACTGTCAGCCATGATATGTCTGATGCAACTGGATGCTGTCCAAAGCCTCACTGAAGCCCTAAGTGACTCTTGCCTTTAAGTACTCATGGAGTTGGAAATCTTGGTTGGAGGTGACCACAAGAGATCATAATTTACCCACTCAAAGTGGAGCTTTTCATGCTGGATCAAGACAACTGTGGCTTTTTTCTAGCTAAATCTTGAAAACCTTCCAGGATGGAGATTGTGCAACAAATTGATCAGCCAGTTCTGGTGCTACTGGAGGCAAATTTGGGGAAAAGGCTCTCCATCCTTTCTTAAACTGGAGAGCTGAAAGAAATCTTGTAACTCACTCCAGCTTTGAAATAGCATAGAAGGCAAACTCACAGCATGAAAGTCAGCACGCCCCAAAGTGCTCCGGCTGTCTCCTCATCTTTACTCACTGTTGACAAGGTCAGACTCATAACCCTTAACGCTCAGCTCAAGCTTGTTGAGTCATCACTTCAACAACAATGGGACCCTTTGCCCTTATTTAGAGCTAAGGCCAAATTCTTCTGATGAAATGGCTTGAAATGACAACAATATAATGATTGTCTAATTAAGTCATTTAATAATGAAAACCAGTTACATAGCAAGAGCATTTTCTTTGTAAGTTATTTTCCTTCTTAACAGTCCTATTGGAAACATGATGGTCTCCCATCCTCAGAGCAACATAAAGTATTTTAACCCAATTGTATAGCTGCCAACTACACATTGAAATGTGTTCCTGCCAACACCAATGAGATTGATGTGATCTTGTATTCTAACTACACTGGCAGGTTCTTTACTTGGGCTTTGCTTTTATTTTCTTTCTGGCAAAACACTGCCCATTAAAAACTGTAATAATGCTAAAATAACTTCAAAAAAAAAAAGTGGAAAGGGTTGTTTTGAAAGACTTCAAGGGATCTCCCATTTCAAACCAGCCTCTTAGATCACCAGAAGTCATCTTCAAAGGGAAAACAGCAAAAATACCTTCCATTCTAATAGAATCATAGAATACTTAGGGTTGGAAAGGACCTTAAGATCATCTAGTTCCAATCCCCCTGCCATAAGCAGGGACACCTCACACTAAACCATGCTTCATCCAACTAAACGAGGCTTCATCCAACCTGGCCTTGAACACTGCCAGGGATGGAGCACTCACAGCCTCCCTGGGAAACCCATTCCAGTGCCTCACCACCCTCACAGGAAAGAATTTCTTCCTTAGATCCAATCTAAACCTCTCCTGTTTAAGTTTGAACCTGTTACCCCTTGTCCTGTCACTACAGTCCCTAAGGAAGCATGCCTCCCCAGCATCCCTATAGGCCCCCTTCAGATACTGGAAGGCTGCTATGAGGTCTCCATGCAGCCTTCTCTCCTCCAGGCTGAAGAGCCCCAACTCTCTCAGCCTGTCTTCATATGGGAAATGCTCCAGTCCCCTGATCATCCTCGTGGCCTCCTCTGGACTTGTTCCAACAGCTCCATGTCCTTTTTATGTTGAGGACACCAGAACTGCACACAATGCCCCAGGGGAGGTCTCACGAGAGCAGAGTAGAGGGGCAGGATCACCTCCTTCGACCTGCTGGTCACGCTCCTTTGGATGCAGCCCAGGATATGGTTGCTTTCTGGGCTGCAAGCGCACACTGCAGTCGGCTCATGTTCATGTTCTCATCGACCACCACCCCCAAGTCCTTCTCCGCAGGGCTGCTCTCAATCTCCTCTTTGCCCAACCTGTAGCTGTGCCTGGGATTGCTCCAACCCAGGTGTAGGACCTTGCACTTGGCATTGTTAAACTTCATGAGGTTGGCATCAGCCCACCTCACAAGCGTGTCAAGGTCCCTCTGGATGGCATTCCTTCCCTTCGAATCACACAGCTAATAAGCTTAGTTAGCTTCTAAATAGCCACAATTTGTCACAGAACTCATTCTTTCTTCAGAGGACCGTGAACACCTGTGTGCCTTTACCTGATGGGCTAAACAACACCTTGTTGAACAAAATGCAGGACGTTGTAGCTGATAGTCTTCCAGAGTGACATTATTTTGCAGGAGCTGTGTGATATTTTCTGTTGGCCTGGAAAACACATGGAACTGCTGCTTTGTTCTCTTTGTCATATAATATCACCCAAATAAAGATATAAATTTAAGGAGCCAAGTAGGAGCTGCATCCTATTTCTTGAACTTCTGGTTATGCCTTCAGATGTGACAGATTCGAGTTTCTGACCTCAATTAAGCAGCTTCATCACCATAATTCAACCTAGGAAACAAATAGGTAGAAGGGACTACCATATGTTTTGGTTTTCAGTTCATTAAATCCTTGATTATGCAAAACTTTTTAAGAGATACTACTCCATAAAATTCATACAAAGCTGTATTTTGTGTTGTTTGGAAGACTCTTATTAAACACTTTCTCCAAAGAAATATTCCAACCTTTTGAGAATCAGCATGACACTTAAATGAATTATTCATGCAAGGCTCTGCAAGATGGGCAAGTTTCCTGCCAAGACTTGCACAGTGAGGGGTGTTATAAAACTGAAATTGGAATGTGGAGAGAACTGATGGAAAAGATTTCAAAGACCATCTTTATTGAAAAAACACCCCACAACTTCAGACCTTTAAACTTGCTTCTTCACAGTAGAGAACCTTCTAAATGTCCCAGCTTCACATACACTCCTGAATTCTTCAGTTTTCAAACGTGCTTGCAGATACATGCTTTTAAATGAAGCCATTGAATGATGTAGGTGCAATTTGTGACAATCATTGACACATAATTCATTTCAGTGATCCTTAAATAAGGGTTCCTGTCACCTTTATGGGGTGCTACCCACTGACACCATAGAGCTCTTCCTAAGTTACCCAGTGAAGGACAAACCAAGAGTTGCCCCATGCATACAGAAGAAGATACTGAAAACTAGTCCAGAGCCTAAGAACAAAATTTATGAAGCTTAACTCAAAAGTTGACATCTGGCAACAACCAAATGAAGAGTCCAAAAATTAAAGTCTTAATTTTTACTCATATTTGAAGGTTTAGATGCTGATGAAAATGAATAAGGCTTACTTCATCCAGCACAAATATGCCACACTGAATAACTAATGAAAGCCATATCTTCTATAATACAACAGACACAAGAAGGAACTGTCATCATTAATGCAAAGCAAATCAGTACCACCCAGCATTGTTTTAGTGGTGTTTGCAGGAGGGGAAAAGAGCTCTGTAAGCATAGAGGGTTGACATGAGCGATTACTCAGCATATTTTAATAATTAATTCCACAAATAAGTGAAGTCCATTTTAATTTCACCTTAGACAGCATTGCTATCCAAGTGAAGTAAATTACAAGCACTCTTCTGTTACTATACCCAACACTGACACTTTGGAAACATTACAAAAGCAGTGGGAATGTAATGAAAAATGTATATAGTGCTGAGACTTCTGAGCTATCCAAAGTGCTCTTTAAGATCCTGCAGATAATCTTTAGGGAATAATACAAACAGCTCTGTTGTATACAGTTACTTTAAATGACTGTACATCATGCTGTGATTGAAAAGTCATACCCAAAAAATGCTGATCAGTTTGATTGGACATGGATTCAGTTCCAGCTCCTCAATAGGCCTGTAAAGAACAGATTAGTAAAGAAAAAGGAAATAACTAAAACCACCAAAGAGATCACGTTTGTGTGTTTCAAACGGGAACACAATAGAATTATTTATCTGTGAAGGAACTGCTAAAAGAATTGGGGGAAAAGAGTGTTTGGAAACCTCTGTTTTCTTTACCCAAGATAAAAAAGTTGTGCCCTGTATTTTGGTTTCTCAAAAGTTTATGTAAAGCCTTTTTATATCAGTATCCTCCCAGATAATACCACAACACTGCTTTGCAAAGCCCTAACACATGCACGTATTTTGGCCAAGGAAAACTTCATGCGCACAGAGCAGATAAAGCGGATACTTTTTCTGACAAGTGAATGTTTCTATGTTTCCCCAGGTGCCTCTCAAAAAAAATAAGGGTTTGAAATTCACTCACAATTTCAAAGAGCAGACCCTCTTGCCATTTGTAGGTGGCATGATTTGGTTTCTTTAACTCATTTTTTCCAAAAGGAGTTGATTTTGTCCTGGGAAATTGCATACATCCGGGAGAGCAGCTTCTTCACCTTAATATTTTACCAGAGGAACTCTTGCTTCCAGAGTAAAGCAAATGCAGTTTCAGAAGAAAGTTAAGACTTTTCATCAGTATCAGGTTTCTAATGTATTTCTCTGATACCTGAAAATTCATGGGTCTGTTCTAGTTTCAAAAGAAAACTCCCTGTGGAGCACAGCACCTGCGATGTATGTTTTCTCGTACAAGAGAAACTACATTTCCTTACAACTTCATTGCAAATTAAATTGATCGAAAAGGACTTAGAAACAATATAGCCTGAGCATCAGGCACACATTTTATTCCTGCTGCTCTGGAATGTTGCAATTTAAAATTATACTCAGATTGTACTGCGGACACATACTTTTTTGAGATAAGACCTCTGGGATTTTTTCAAGATCGAGTCATGTAAAAGGTTATAAACACATGTTACAGAGTTTTCCCTGCCTAAAATACATTCTGCAAATACATCTTAAGGTTCTGTAAATAAGGTTACTACACGGAATCCCACAGGTGCCAGTATTATATGTACATAATAAAGCTTAAGATCTTATTCAATTTTCAGTTATTTTATGAGGAAAGATACTGCCACATTCTCAAGGGCCAAATATTTCATTCAAAGGCAAGGAGATATTATCATATTCTGAATAGATGTAGTAGTTAGTTTGTACAGCATCTCATAAAAGTGTAATTTGCAGACTTGAGGAGAAAAGGAAATGCTTTAAGGAACACAGGGAATATTTATGCAGCTACACAAATTACTTGGTTGAGTGGGGTTGCTTTTTCAGAATTATTCTTGAAACTGAAATTACTCCTTACAATATAACTTTTGCCATTATTATCTCTTGCACTTAAAGATATTAAATCCTTGCTTTGAAATTTGGCTCATGAACAAGCAATTATGATTAAAGCACTTCATCTTCTTGGCCTGTTAACTCATCAGAGTAACTAGCCAAACTCCACTGCACATGAAGTCTAGAATAAATGAAGCTGGTCCAGGCAACCCCAGTGTAATCCAACAAATACAACCCGAGGCTGAGCACATCCTCATTTTCTTCCAGCGACAACATCACCTCTGATTAAATATGCATTTTTGAATCTCAAGCAATACATAGCAAATAACCCAATTCATCTCCTATCTGGAAAATGGAGTGATTTCCACACTTACAAATAACTGTCAAAATATAAACTTAATAGATTACTAATGTGAAAGAAAAATGGTTTTCTCATGCTCAGTCAAAAATGCTCAGGCAAGTAGTATCATTCTTTCTTTGCTCTGTGTTTCCCTGACTGAGCTGTCAGAAGAGCATGAAACTTATTATACTGAAGATCATATTGTTGGAAAACTTAAATTATATATCATTAAACTAGAAAATTCAAATGCTGAACACGTAGGTATGCAGAAGGGCTCTAAGACTTCCGTGTTAATATGCTTCCATTAACAATACAGTTAATGAAAACTATTGCTTCAGACAAGAAGATATGCCTATCACAGTTTATCTTATCTATCTTTAATACATTTAGTCAATATACAATGATGCTGAACATATCTGTGCAAACATACCTAATTTTTTACCCTGAAAGTTAATCAATAATATTTCTGTTAGCATACTTCAGCTTAACTATTGGAAACAAGTGGCTAGAAACAAATAACTGGTATTTTCTTCTTGTTCTGTATTTGTGGGCATTAAATCCATATTAATATGACTGCTGAGCCTTGTAGTGACACCTCTCTGTACTGCAAAAATACCCAAGAGTTAGTCTGCACTAGATATTGTATAAGATCAAGGATAACCCAAAAGGATTTCAATCAGCTTCAAGCATTTCATGACCCAGAAGACAAGACTGAAGGATCAGCCAAATCACATACCTGCACAGGCAGCAAAAACAACCCACACACACCTCAGCCCAACTGGTCAGACAGGAGCAAGGTCTCCAAAAACTGCCCTTCCCTTTCATGGAAACCTGGAGTGAGAGTCTGCTCCCCTGTGTCCTGGATTGTAAAGTCTCTCTTAACATGCAGGTGTAGCAAATCCATGCACAACAAAATACCAGGATGTACTGTTATTTTATCTGTACAACTGTAGTCATGAAATGCTTAAGAGCACGCTACAGATAAGTCACTGGGCAAAAACAAAAACTAAATACATGTCCACATATGATACCTCCCATTGCATTTACGGTGGCCACAAATATGTATTGTACAACAGACACATCCCAACTGGATAAGCATGACATGGTCACATCAATTAATAATTACTGAAGTGCAAATATAAAATAATTACCACCTTCAAGGGAAATTGAGAATAATAATAAAAAAACCTCCAAACAACTAGTAAAGAATAAGATATAAGGAATATATTAATGCATAAATGGGGGACATAGCTAGACCCATTGCCTGGGTCATAATCCAGGGCTAGGATTCTCTTCTCTCTCTACTAATGCCAGATTTCTTTCCCAGCTTGAAGAACACCGCAAGTTTCACCATTTTGGCACAAAATATGAGACCCCCAGCTAATCCTAGCAAGCAGCAGAGATTTTAATTTCCAAATGAAATTATAGGTCCATAAAACTCAGTCATTTGACAGTTAATGCATTTTAGCACTAACAACAATGAAAGACAGCCTGACAACACTTAAAATATGTACATATTACAATAATGAGGACTTCGTTAGAAACTTTATAAAAAGTGACTTCCATGTTTCACAAAAATTGGATGTTGGCTGCTCATCGATTACATTTTTCTTAATTAAGGAAATCACATTTGCAACAATAAAATAGTTAAAGATTATATTTTGTCCTTTTTAGGACTTGAAAACAGCAGACAATGTATCAGCTGACCAGAGAACCAACTTTTGTTCATCATCACTTGCATCAACTAATATTTGACAAAATTCTATCAACCAATAGTAGTTTGAACATTGCGGGTCTCACTGGATAACACTGCAGTTGCAAAGACACTGCCTTTTGTCAGTAATTTCTTTAGTGGTAAAAATGAAGAAGCACTTTATAAAAAAACAAACCAACACTGTTAGAGAATTAATACTCATTTTCTTATTTTTAACACCAAAGAGATAGAGAGAACATTAGGAAATCTAAGATCTGCAGAACACTGAGTACTCAGAGAAAAAAAAAAGCATATGTTAATAGGTTTGGATTGAAAGTGATGTTATCCTACTGGTTATATTCCATTGAGTTGGATTCTGTTGATTGAGGTTAAGTTATAAACTGACATGGTTCCACCCAAATCAATAGAATTCCATTTACTTGCTGGAGGAGCATTGATCATCAGACTCATCAACTTCAAAAGGAGCAGAAATTGATTTAGCAGTCACAAGGAAGAGCCAAATCAGACTCCCAAATCCATCCTAACTCTGCTAGCCCTCATAGACTTCTTGCACATGAAGGTATCCAGCAAATATTTTAATAATTTCATAAATATTATAAATAAAGAGAGCAACCTCAAGGGCTTACTTCCCTAAAGAAAGAGGAGATAAAGCGGAATTTTGAGGAAAAGGAAAGAGAAAGCCAAAGGAGAATCTATGCAAGTGAATTTCTGGAAACAAATATATTCCAGAGGTTGCAGAAAAACGTAACCTCAGCACAGCAGGTGTGAGACAAATGGGTTGTCAAAGCTGTTATGAGCCATTCATATTTTCAGAACAGTCATGTACCAATATGATTGTCTGTTGCACCAAGGGGCTTCAACCTCCTGAAGTGTTTTTTACTAGTAGCTAGGAAACAAATATTGCTCTATTTTGTGAGAAATATCAATATGAAATTTTACCAGACTAGGAATTAAATGAAAAGTGAAAAACTTAACCTGGGGGAGAAGAGTAAAATGGAGAGGAAAAGTGTACTGCAAAAATAGAAACTGGGAATTTTCCCTGAGTGAATGATTTGATGGACTTTGTTTAGGTTTAATCTTCCAAAATATAGGATATTGTCACAACGTCGTTTAAACCCTGAAAAGCAATTCTTCACTTAAAACCAAAGCTAAACAATGCTGTTTGGTTTTCTTTTTTTTATTTTTTTTTATTTTTTTTTACTGGGGAAATTTGTTAAAAGCATCCTTGTTCCCAAGCTATCATTTCCATGTCTCCTTTCACCTTTCCTCTGTGCCTTAGACTGGATTACAAAAATCTTTAATCATTCTGGTGATTTTTCCCTTAGCTCCTTCTGAATTTCCAAGCAGCCTTACAAATCGTGGACACCAAAACAGGATAGCAGCATTACCACGTGGAGCTACCCCATGACAGAGAGAAAGATTCTCCCCAGACCTGAATCATGTTCAGCTATTGTACACCACTTCTCAGGATAAAATCTCGTATCTGGAAAGTATCAGCTACATTCATTATACTTAGATAGATGACCTTACATTTGGTGGTATGAAACATGTATTGATTGAGTGCTCATCTGACAGGCTTGTAATTACTAAGGTCATCCCATTTACCCTTTTAAAGTAATGGCAGAACATGAGCTTTCTTCCAGCCTATTGAAACTTCCCTAGTGATCCAGGACTTATTAAAAATAAACATTAATGATCCAAAGAGTAGCTCAGCTGGCTCTTAAAAATTTTAGGTGCCAGTTACCCAGACTTACTGATTTAACAGAGCCAGACGATAGTAGCTGCCATTTAACTGCCTCTTAATCGCTGCTGGGATATAAATTCCCTCTGTGAGGGAGCAGTGGCATCACCCTCTTCCCTCCCTGCCGGGGAGAGGACATATGCACTGACAGCACTGCTTCCATCTGCAAATTGGCTGGTGCAACTGTTAAACTTCTTTTCACTCCTGTCATATTTAAAGGACATTATGAAATAGGCTTAAACTTGCTGGCCATACATTTTCTCATGCTCTTTTGCTTGTCAATCTTACCATGTTCAACTCATGTATACTCTCTGCCATGTGCTCCTAATCACCCCACTCACCATTTGTTACAGAGTATTTTGTGTGTAGGGTGTAGGGATGAGAAGGGAGAAACAATTAGTGGACTTTTATTGCTTTAATCTTTGTGAAATTGGATCTTTCCAAGAACAGTAAATAAATTGAAACCTTTTTCTTCTCAATTAGCACATACTAGACACAATCAAACCATGCTTCCCTGAACCAAGCAACCACTGACTTTTCATTTGGTGATCTTGCCATGGACATAGGATCTAATATAAAGCTCCCTTCTGTTGGATGCAACACATCTGGAATTAGGGAAATATCAACAACAGTTTATAAGAAACACCAAGGGCAATCCCATACTGACCACTTGAGACATTCTGCATCCATTTCTCAGTGGAAAAGATGAAGCAATGCTGAAGTTCACCTCCTGCTCCTCCCATGAGCCCACCACCTCTCTACCCTGCAAACACATGTTGTAAAACAGAGTAAAACAGATTCTGTTTGATTTGTTTTCCTAGCAGACACGACCAAGTGCCCCGTCTTGTATTTTAGCTATTAGAAGACTGAACTCAGACACTGATGGCTCATTTGTATTAATTGCCTGTGACTGACAGGGGTAATGCACTCTGGTCTAAGTGCCATTTCCCTATACATTCTGCCTACTTGCTTCTTCCAAAAGAACAGAAAGAGCCACTAATTGTTGTATTCAATACTCTCTATTTCCTGCAAGCAATACCAATTGAATTAAATTTACATGGTTATAAGTGACCAGCTACAACTCCTCTCATCTATTTGTACAGCAACTGGAATTGATAAATCTCCATTTCATTGCTGACATTTTCATTTGAAGTGCTCCCTCGGTCCCCTACTGACTTTTGGGTTTTTTTAAAGCTGTTTTCTACCTTTCCTATTCAGCTATTCACAGTATCATAGCTGTGGCTGGTTGAAATAGAGGTCTTCTTCCAGAGGAGGCAGGAGAGCTATCCATAAACCACAAAACCCATTGTGAGATATCACTGCCAGGGTATTTTCCTTCATGCCTAGAGTGTGAAGGTTCTTTAAGAAGAAAATGTGGATATTTTTCCTTCACCCATTTAAATCCTCTAGAGCCATTCACAGGGCTGCAATGCCATTGCCTTTAAGAGATCATCACCCACCACTGTGGTGGGTATCTGAAGCCTCCTGAGACAGGCATTACAAGTGATGCTATGTCACGGCAAAGACACTTCAGTGTTCTCCAAAGTCCAAGCCATCCTGCTACTTTAAACCCCAAACCAAATTGACTTATGGGCACTTTCTCCTCTCCATTCTGCTGACGGTACTTCGGCTCTGCTCCTTCAGCACTTTTATGCCATCACCGAGATTAAAGCTCACCCCATTCCCATGTGTTTTTTCCAGGCATCCAGGGCCAAGCTCCCATTACAATTCAGAATCTTGAAAATCTGTATAAAGCAGCTTAAGAACCACTCCTGTTCTGTGGCTTCTCAGTAGTTCTCTTTTAAGTTAACTCAGCTCTATGCCCAAGCCCAGAGGAAATGCTCAAATGCTTTGCCCTTGTCCCAATCTCCAATTCCCTTCTGAACCTATCTTTACTGTGGGTCAGGCAGGAAAGCTCCTACAGCCCTCACATCCTCCACTCAGTGCTCAAAGTGGGGTTAATCTAATGCAGGTGAGGTTACTGCTTCCAGTTGAAATCACTTCAAAGCAGTGGAGATTGCCTTTGAAGGTCTGGAAGGAATAAAAATGAAACACAGTTTTCAACTGCATGAGAATGAAGGAGGGAGGAAGGAACAAGCTGCTGGGGCTGAGCATCACAGGTTCATCCTCAGGGTCTGTGCTCAGAGATCAGTCAGTGCTCACTATGTTGCCAGACAGCCCCAGTGCAGACACCAGGCAGTAAGAGAGCAGCTTGGCCACTCTGAAAAAGTGGAGAAATGCCTTGAAGTTCACACATACTAAGGAGGCTCATCACACTGTTCCTTCCATTACACTATGCACAACACTCCTGGGGGAGAAAGGCCGCCACCAATGGGGACCTCAACAACTGGTTCTCTTGCAATTAATGGGAAAAAAAAAATGTCTTGGGTTGTTTTAATGTATTTTCCATAAAATTGTGTTTTAATTTCTTTTTCCTGGAATGATGGGAAAAAAAATAATAGCAGCAGCAGTTCTTATAAATCACTTACCTGTAGGTTTCAAAGCAATGTGCAAAGATTACAAAACAAAAGTAGGTTTATGTACAAGTGAAGTAGGCGGTAACTGCAAACCACCACCAGCTTTGGGCCTCAATTCCAGTGACCCTATCAACACCAGCTCTATTTGAAGATAGTAGAGTAACATGCCAAGGACAAGAAGCCATGTAGAAAAAAACCCATCTTTCCCATCTCATCTGACATTCTCCTCTAGTAAGAACTCATACCGGAAAATTCACTTGGTCATGGAAATGCATGCAACATGAGCCATGCAAAACTTCTGCTTGATGCATCGTGCCACATTTCTGAGTATGTTAGTTAGGAAAACAAAATGGAAACTCCAGAATGCAGAAATGTATTGACTATGAATGCAGTCTGACTGAACTTCTGTCTTTGCAGGGGAGTGGGGGTAAAGAGAGGAGAAAAATCTTTTCAGAAGAAACAATAGTAAACTTACTGAAAAAACCAAAACCCATAACAAATCCATGAGCTGAGATATAGACAAGCTGACAAAGAAAGTGCAGCTCAAATTAAGTGTATTGTAGGCATCCCCTTACGGTTTGTGCCATGTCTAATTCACCTCAGAACTGAAGTCATCATATTTCATGAGAAGCATAAGAAAAATAAAGGAAGCTTGGTTCCCCGTGAAAATAAGGCAAATCTTTAGCACAATGGTGAATTATTTCTAAGTCATTGCAAGGGACTCAAAATATAAATGATATGGAGCTGTCAAGTAAAAGTCATCTAAACAGCTCTAAAAATCTCACAGGGAAACTTCCTTCTTCTGCAAAATATGGTTACAAGGAAGTGGGTCAGCTGTATAAATCTAAAAGTAAATTCCTCAGTATACCATGACTAAACGAAACCACAATAAGATCTGTGTTTAAAAACCTGACTTGATTTGTCTTTAACACAGACAGTATAATTGCAAGATTTGCACTAGAAGCAAATAGCTTCAGTATATGAACTTCTTAACAGCAAGTGAGGGCCTGATTTCAGAGTCCACTACAAGAATCTGACATCCTTACATCTACATTGACTGTGACTTTAGACCAGTGGAAGACGGAGGCTCTTTGACTCTAAACGTGATTTAAATCCTCAGTGCTCAGTCCTCCTGCATCCTTAACTGCGGGTGAGGGCCCAAAGTATGGCTGCAACTCAAATCCCAGCTGAAGGAAGCTATATATTTTACCTCCTCCTTTTAATTGCCTTTGTCCTGTGGCAGCTCTATGCATGCCTGACCCCCGCTAAACCAACCCTCAGGCTATCCTGATTGCTACCTGCTATGGCTGCCACAGGAGAAATGCAAAGGTAAACCACTGCAGTGTCTCTGGCCACTTTCTTCTCATCTGACAGTACCTGTAGCAAACATAGTCTTCAGAGTCCTCCATTAACTGGGAAGATGCATTTGATATGGAGTTGAAGCTGAGCAGACTGATTATATCACTGTTGCCATGTGTATTAAGGCAGACTGAGCTCAAAGCAGCCAAAAGGCAAATCTGGCCCAGTTTCTCCTCTTTCTCTCTGGGGAGAACTCAATCAAGAATTGATTAATGCTTGAATTCTCATCAAGAATTAATAAGTTCCTGATGTGGTGAAAATGAATAGTCTCAGAGAAGCAGCTAAGCTTGTTGTTTTGTACAGGGCAAAAGAAGAAAATTACATATTTGGCAACTCTGATTGCGATGGCTAAGTTACAGAGAGGGGGAATTCTGTATTCCCTGACTGTTCATGCTTTTTTAATAACCTAATAAATTAATTGACTGAAGGCCAGTTCTCAGAAATTACTTCAATTGCTTCCACCACTGTTTCCTCAAGCTTTGGTATGATCCTTAGACTCCTTATAAACAGATTGTGAGATCCAAGGCATATCCCTTCCCAGCCTTGGTAGAAGCCAGGTCCCAGTAAACAGAGAAGCTCAAGATGCCTTTCAAATGTCTTAAATATTGTGTCTTTCTGAAGCTTTTGCATTTTGCCACGAGTAGCAGCAACAACTAGTGCTGAAATAAGACTAAGGGATGTTTTTCTGCTATGGGATCAATGTATTAGTTTAAAGCACCCCACTTTTACAGCACACCTTCACTGTTTGGAGCATGCCTTTGGAAAGGGATCCTCCAGCCCAGGTCACACCTCACAGGGTCCTCGCTCAGAGAGTGCCTCACCAGAGACCCAGTCCCACCAGTGCAGGTGTCCTGAAGGAGAATACAAACCAACATCCATCTGCCTTAGTATCCTGTTAGGTCTGCCCTGGTCACACCAGCAGAAATGAAAGCATTTTCCACTGGAAATCCTTCCCCCAGCTCATGCACTAGGTGCTTTGTATCATCACAAACAACTTTGGGGTACACAAACCCAGGAAAGGAGGTACAAGCAGGTGTTAAAGTTTAGTATTAAAATACAGCTGTACCTACATAACACCACCTTATGGTCAAGCACTTGCAGGTTACACAACTAAGCACTGGGTTCAGGTGTGTCAGCTGTCCTGAAGTTCTTGAATCTTCCAGCAGAAAAAGTTCCAAGAGTAAAAAAAAATAGATGCTGAAATACAGTTAAAGCTCAAGAACTGGAGGCAAGAGAGTTTGAGCACATGTTACGGAGGTGCAAGGAAGGCTGTCGTACAGTCCAGGAGGGAGAAGATACAGGAAAATAACAATCTCAGGTGATTTGTTACAACCACTATATCCTCAAATCCTTCCAGAGGACACAGCCAAGGAGGTTATAAAAGTCATTATCTGAAGAGACACAAGAACAAGCAATATCCCTGGCACAATCACTACTTCTAATTATCTTGAAGCATTTCCTGGAAGAGTCATCGCGCATGTTGCAACATCTGCCTATTTCCCCAGTGTAATCACAGCAACACTTGCTTCTCTGCTCGACATGGCAAAGAGCAGAGTGAATTTGGGATAATAGCAGGAAACTGAAACACCAGGTGAATACTGCAGAAGATGAAACTCCAGACTGCTTTTGTTTATATTTAGCAGTCATTTGCTCTTATGAAGAGAGTTATCAAGTAGTGATCATCTGGATTTAAAAAGCCTAGCGTGACTTTCATTTGCATCCCCAGTAGATGTTTTGGTCTACAGAAGGCAGCTGCATTGAAGATAGCTGTGCTGCACCACTATCATTACCAGCCAGGAGGGATGTGGATTGTAAAGTGTAATTTAGTGGTGCCCCACAACCATGATTAAAATTAAGGTGGAACTGAATAAAATATCATTGTAAAGAAATAACTTACAAATCTAGATCATGTATCTCTTACACACAGGGGAAAGGTTTTCTAATTTTATTTTACTGCTCACCATGGAGTGGAAACAAGAAAATAGGTTTCTGTTGTTTCATTAAATTCCTTCCATTGCTGCATGAACATTACGTACAAAAACCTATGGAACGTTCTGAATTTCCATGGGGAAAATGTGTAAGGGTGGGAAAAAAAAAACATGTTCACATGTAGGGAAAAGGATCTTGGGGGACAAAGGGAAGAGCAAGTTTAAGACCAGTGGAGTATTTATTTCTTCTCCTGGCTTTGTGACAAGACCAGGTCCAAAACTGATTTAATTCCACTTCAAATCTCTTTGCCCTTTCAGCTACTTAGCAGGCATGGCTTTGTCCAAAATCCACCTTTACACATACAACTTAAAACAAAGTCAGTAATTAATTCAGCTGGAAAGTCCCAGCTGGACTTGCATGGTGTTTGCATAGACACTTGGATAGAAGTTTTATCCTCCTTATTCTTCTCTCTCCTCATCTCCCAGCTCAAACTAAGCATTGTCACAGAAAACAGCATGCTGCCTGGTCAGGGATTCAATAAAGGATTTTAATTCATTTTTATGAAGGGGAAAAAAAGGGCACATAAAAATTACAAGAGAGTAAAAAAACACTTATTTTTTAGCCCTTGTTGACTTGCATTCTTCAATTTACATCAGTAAAATCAGGCCAGAAACTATTGTTTAAATACATGGCACTACTCTTGTTTTACACAAAGCCAGGAACAAAAAGCTGCATACATTTCCCCATCTCCACATGGCTGTGGATGTCAAGAAAACAATATTTTTCCATCCTCCTAAACCAAGCCCATTTTGTGTGGAAAGCCTCACTTATAGAAACAATCTTGGAAAATACATACACTTTTCTCTGCCTTCCTCATATTTGAAAGTGTGGGTACAATGGAGTCTGTGGGACTTATACCTGATTCCTTTGTTTTCTTTTCCTTGGAAGAAAATCAAAGACTGCCTGGAGCAATGCCCCAGCTCCAATGGAAACAGCTCAGTTGGGGAGTGCTGAGGCTGTAACAGCCCAACCACACCACTCGGAAATAGCCAATATGACCTCTTCTTTCAGAAAATAGCTATGGGCTACACCACAGCAGTAAAGCCCTTTCCCTTGTCCAAGGAAAGTGTCACTAAAGGTTGAAACTCAGAGAAAGAACAATGCCAGTCAATACTTTCTTAGCAAAAACCTCACCACTATATCTATACATACCCGTTAACATGAGACACAGCAAGTATTGATAGCAATAAAGCTAAAGAAAGTACCAGAAGTGTTGCTAAATACTTCTTGACTGTCTGGACAACTAAAATAACTTAAAAAAATACCTTTAAAGAAAAGAAAGAGACATGATGCTTTAAGACTAATTGCACCAATAATCAAAGGCTGTCTTCAATTCCTGGACTAGGAGGTCAATTACTGAAATAAATTTGACAGCAGATAGATGGTAACAGTATGCAATTACCATTTAAAGACTTTATAATTATGGCAAGAATTAGTCTGCATTTTCAACTGCAGCAAAATCCATCAATTTTTAGTAGTTATTATCTTGACTATAAGGAGAAACTGATTCAGCTACATCTTGTCAAACTGACAGAAACCTGAAAATACAATGGGTACTGATAACAGGCTGATGAAATAGCCCAGTTGAGTTTGAAGTTTCCTTTCCTTAATTGGAAACTTAAATTGAAGATGTGAGAAAAATTTAATGTTCAGACTATTCGTCAAGGGGAGATGTAGGCAAATTCAAACTCGCGGATAATAGGTCTTAGAAATGCGTATTTTGATGAGGTTTGCCAAAACGAGTCAAAATGCGGGCTTCTCTCAGAGACATTTAAACTCGCAATTTAGAGTCAGCTACAGAGTCCCAAACCTGCATATTTAAAGAATTAGTGTGCTCTTGTTCCATTAGTCACCATGGCTTTATGAACATTTCAGTCAATGGGTGCACACTTTCAAGGTTCCACAAGGTTGGCAAGTATTTCTTCAAAAAAATATCTCAATAAATCACAGACTGAGCTTGGTGAGCTTTCCTTCTTGAGGTAGACTGCTTCAATAAGGACAAGTACATAAATGCAATCTGAAACCAGAACAATTCTCCTACAGTTACTCATAGTACTTACAAGTGCTAGTAATTCTGCAGTCCTGAAAAGCCGGGAGTTAAGAGATTCAGAAAAATAATACCTGGGTAAAAGCAGAGACCCTGCTGCCCTGGGAGGAAGACAACCTGCACGGGAGAGCAGCAGCACTGCTGAGCCTAAGCAAGCACACCACTAACTACATGAAGAGCCAGAAAAATGCATACAACATGACAGCCAAAAGGCATTGTGAAAGCAACCAGGACACCACTAAGAATCAGATAATCTGCACACTTGGAGTAGGTAGAAAAAAAATGCAATCATAGAAAAAGTGAGCAGGTGTTGATTGTGGGTGGTTTGGGGTTTATTTTTTTGGCCTAAGTAAAAGTTTTTCAAGAAACATATCAAGAAAACTTAAAATCCTCAACAAGTGATTGGTTCCAGGAAACAAACCAAAGCAACCATTTTTCAGCCTATGATTTCCTCCCAAAAAATCGCTTATGACAAAAATCAGTTAAGTTGCTCCTGACAAAGAAACAACGAAAACAAGTGGCTTCAATAGCTACCGTGATACTTCCTCCCCCCCCCCCCCCCCCCCCCCCCCCCCCCCCCT
>NDXB01008835.1:206375-242821 GCA_002631895.1 Agapornis roseicollis
AAAAAAAAAAGAAGAAGAAAATACCAAAAGCCACCATGAACAGTTCAGACATCTTGACCCCCAGCAATCTCAAAATCCCAGGTGAATCTGAGGTGGGAACACATCTTCCACCCTGAATGGATCAGGGATATTACAGGCATGATAAGGAAAAAGCACAAATAAATACAGCATCGATGCAAAGAGCCTGGAAGCTTTCCAAGCCCAGGGATGAGGGAAGTCAAGAGATCAATATAGACAAATCTTGAGAGTCAAGAGAAAAACAAAGCCAAAGTTTTTACAAGAGAGGCAACCCTGCTGCCACAAAGACAACAAACTTGTTCCAGCAGAAATACAGAAGACCAAACACATCATCCATACAGGAGAAAGGGAAAAAACTCAGAGCATGCACTGTAAATCAGCCATGGTGAGGCCCTTTGGTAACTATCACAGCTCTGTAAAACTCCCCAGCAGGGCCTCCTGACCATCACAAGTTGCTCTTTCAGGTAAAAGCAATGACAAATCCACTTTCATATCACTGGCATGCTCTTACCTTCTCGTGTGAGTCGTCTTTCCAAAGCCATTGGGCTGATTGCTGCTCCAGCCCAGCAAAACATGGTCTCACCTTCAAGTCCTGCTCTCATGTATTGAGCTACAACATCCATACTATGCTTTCTTATCTATCAAGAAACAAACACTCTGTAGCTATAAAGACAACTGCATCCCAAATTGGAAGGAAAGGCTACTGATTTGTTACCATGAGAATTAGTGAAGTACCACCTCTATGTCCTTTACTTCAGGAGGAGCAACAGAAAATGAGCCACAGCTGTCCATTGCTTCACACTCTCCTTCTCCTCCTCATACCCACTGCTTCTCCCCTCTGCCTCAGGTGAAAAGCAGCTGTCTAAGCTAACTGGTTTTAGAGGTTTCAGTCAATAGGACTATTGAAACCATGCTGAAAAAAGCACACCAACACAAAGCCATGGAAATCCAAAACAAGGCCAGGTAGTCAAAGCAGAAAAAACCCAAATAAAATGTACTGCTGCCTGTATTCTGTGTTGAAGAGGACCATGCTGCAACACTCAGGCTGGGCTGCATTTACAGCATACGAATAAAAACTACTCTCTCTTTTTACATTCAAAGGTTCCTGCAGCAGTCAGGAATGTCTCCTCCACCTTCAGAGATGCTCTGCAAAAGGGGAAGCATAGCAGCAGTGGGACAGGGTGGTTTTACAGAAATACCCATTTCTCCAGGCAGCAGCATGGTGGGACAGCTCTTCTGTGCAGGTTTAGCCACATCAGATGTGGTGATGTGACCTTAGTGAGGCCAGCAATGTTGAAAGCATGGCAAAACCACCACACACATCTTGTTAAATAAGGCAGAACTTATACCTGCAGAACTTACACAATCCAACGACTGAGACTACTGGTATTTCTGACTGGGTGACTGACTGACTTCTCTGCATTTCAAGCTTATTAACAAATGGTAAATGTCCAGAAGTTTCATCGCAACACTGAAGAACAGAATGAAACGTCTGAACATTAACACTTTGCCCCCAAAATAGTGCCAATAATGCCAATGTGATATTAAAAGCAAAATATGAAACAAAGGCATATTGATTCCATGCTCCTTAAATTTGCTCTTGAGGGTTTGTCAGCTGGGTGTCAGCAGATGTTGTGGGATGTGGAGAACTGGGATCTGCAGCCTGTGCACCTGACAGTGGCAGCAGCACCTTTATTCTCACTCCAGTGAAGCACATGATTGTTAGACCATTATGTTACTGAGAAATGTGTAAATCTCATTATTCCACAATACGAGTAATAATAAAAAACTTGGTGTGCCCTTGATGCCTTCCTGTAAGGTGAACTCTAGTTAGCACAGTCCTACTTGTTTCTGCATTTGCAGCGAATATATTTAAGGGTGTCTTTTCAGGTGAAGGATGCATTTAAAAAGTCCTGCTGAAGCGAAGTAGCTAAAAACAGGAGGGCAAAAACAATGTACAAGTGCATTTCTTTCACTGAGTGAAATACACACAGAAATGATGCCAGGGTTGGGAGCCAGGGATTATTTTCTCTGTGAGCACTGCCTAGATCTTCCAAATTTCTGTTAAATACCCTTTTTAGACAAACCCCCAAACAACTGATTTTGCAGTATCAGCTGCCATGGGTTTGTCTGCTGACTTCCAGTGAGTCCTCAGTAGTGGCAGTTTTGATGTTTCAGGTATCAGATAGGTGTACCTGTGTTCACCGTACAGGTCCTGCCTGGCTTAACCTTTCTCTGCCCACAGGCAGAGTATAATTAAAGAGAACAGGTAACACTGAATATTGGGGGATGGGAGGGAGGATGACAGGATGACCATTTTAATAGTAATAAAAGAACTAAGGTATTTTGCTATTTTCCTACATTCATTGGCAAAGAACACTTGTTCTTTGATAACTAGTTCTTTGAACTAGACAATGAGTGCCTATAGATTTCAGACTTTTAGCATAACTTTTCCAAACTAAGGGATAAGTAAAAGGTGAATGAGTATTTCTGGGTTTCTAGGTGCCTGGATATTTATAAGAACACCATTATTCTGGTGGTCTTTAACAAACAGGAGCAGAAATTCACCCTGCTGATCTATATAGCTGTCTTCTGGATCAGCTCCTTTCACATCTCTTCATTTCTGGAATGTTGAGCTTTTGTCTTCCATTTCATGGCTAAGTGTATTTTAATACTGGATAATGTTATTTTTGCAGGTATTTCATGTGGCATTTAGCTTCAAGCTCTGTGTGCTTCGGAGGTTATGTGATGTTAGCCGAGTATATAAAGCATGTTATAGACGTTAACATTATATAGGATCATCATTTGATCCAGGAGATGATCATACCATGAAATAAATGACGCATTTGAATTCAAGGTGTTCACAGTTCAGGTTCATCCCTACTTTGATGCAGATCATATCTAGATGGTTTGTGATGGCCACCAGTCCCAGTGAAAGCCAAGGGCAGCTCAACCTTGGCGCGAGGGCAAAAAATCCCACTAGAGACCCAAGCTAAAGAGGACTATGAATGACAATTAAAACAGATTCCCAGCAAAGAAATTGTATTCAGGAGAAAAAAAAGCCGCAACAAACAGAAACAAAAGAGAAACGTGCTGATTACAGCTAAGGCTTTTGAAGATTACATCAAGTCAAACTTTTATTAGCAAAGTTGTATTTCATGTAAAATGAAAATATCCTTTAAAACCATACGTGCACATATGCATGATACAAACAGCAACTACAGTACAACACATTTCTCTAAACTTTAATAAATGCACAATAACATTTAGCTCAAAAAGTAACATTGTAACAGTGACACCACATTTGCTTTGATCTTTTCTCATGAAATTACAAAGTATCTTATTTAAAGTAGTAGTAATAATAACAACAAAAAACGAAACAGACAGTGTGCTTTGGCTCAAACCCACCTACTGGCTCCTGCCTGAAAACAGAATAAATCAGTGCAGATCACTTGAGACTTTTACATGAAAGATACAGTGCTGGTATTGCAACACAGTTTATAGGCCTTATTTTGAAATATTAAACATTAACAGAGATGCAGCTGAGGTCTTGATCCATTGTTATATAAAGGAAATTCTCTTGCCACCAAGAGTTCCCTTTTATCATATCTGTTCTCACAGGTATGTAAAATAATCTAGATTTACCATTCATCTGCAAAATGACAACTATAAAAATTATGATAAAATTTCCTTTAAGAAGCACACAAGCATCAGTGAATTATTCTAACTTCAGTTTACAAACTGAATGTGAAATTACTGTTAAAAACCCCTATCTTTTTATATAGAAAGATTGTGCTAGTATTTGTTTTTATCTCAAAAATTGTAACTTTCATTAAAGCCTCTCATGCATTGGATCTGACCCATTCAGTCAATGGAAGTAGTTACCAGAAAAAGAGCTACTCATTCAAATTTGTGCAATAAGAAGGCAACAGAACAAACACCATAGAATCAACATAAACCACTAAATGATATGCTAATTAGATACAGTTAAAACTTGAGTTACAAAGGTTTTCTTTTATTTAGAATGCATACACACATCTTATCCAGAGGGGAAAGTCATTTTCTGATTTGGTTCCTGATTCTGCTCTTCCTAAATATCCAGCCCCATAAGGGCTTTGATACCCAGTCCTGTACTGTTATCCTTGCTGCAGAGCAGTCAAGCAGAAGTAAGGGTTCCTTGAGTCCCCAGGTTTTGTCCTTCATATTTTGCCAGAGAATGAAGCTGGGGCCATTCCTACAAGTTCTTGGTTGTGCTATTTAACCATATATATATTTTATAAGAAAATGTTGTCTGAGATTGCAATCCATACCAAACCAGTGGTACTCTGCTCTGTGAACGCAAATGACTCACTGGTACAGGAGCTAGCACACGGGGCTCTGTTTCCCCATTAGTGAAGACCTGATTTTTTTTTTGCTCAATCTTATGCACATTGAAAACTGCACAACTTTCTGAGAAACATCCAGCCCTCTCTTGTTCCAGGGAAGGCAGTTTAAATCCACATACTAGGATTCTTGGGAGCAGGGAAATGCCTCTCCCTTGCTGGGTGAAATTGCATCCTGGGTGTACTAAGATATCAAATCTGAAAGTGGCATTTCCCCTCTCACAGTTGTACTGCCAGCAAAATGTAATGGCACATTGTAACCAAACATAACCAAGCTAATAGCCATGGCACTGGGTAATTAATAGTTCCCTACCCAGCAGGTCTGCATGTTCACACACTGGCAGTTTCTGACTCCCTCCTCTCAGCAGGCAGTCTGAAATCCCCTGCTAAGCAGTAATCAATGCAATCACCACATATTTCCATCAACTGATTTTAATAAACACTCATGGCCAGAGTAAATAAAAATAAAACACATCAATGGATTTAATGTACTATTTTAGACCTGCAGCACAGTTGGTGATGCTTTCTGTTCAGCCTGCATGGCCACACTTCCTCTCACCTGTAACAGACCATCCTAGAAAAAAATGAAGCCCATCTCCTGGCAAGGACAAAAGACTGCTCAGGAAAATTTAAGCTTGCTCTGTTATTTAATTTTGAAAGAAAATTGCTGATAAAACCATGAAGGTCCTGCACTGTCTGGGGTTCACTGCACGAGTGGTACCCTTACAATAGAAAATAAAACCCTATTGGGGAAAAAAAAAAAAGAAAGGCAAAGAAATGATTGAGAAAGAGGAAAAAGCTCAGGTGAGTGAGATTCCCCAGGAGTTTTAGCCATTTGTTTAATATTCATTGGGCATATTCCTCAAAAGTCAGTGCACACTATACAAATTTCATTGAACTTCTTTTTGTCACTGTATCATTTTTAGGCCCTGAGGCGTCACAAAACACCAACATTGAGATTTAAGGATCTGAATTAAAATTTTAATAGAAAAAGCACTCATACTGGCACAGATGAGTAGCACATCACAGGAATGTCATAAACAGCTCTTAGCAGCAACAGATCAAGTGATAGCACAGGGGATTTTTATTCATTATTTGATAATTTGACACTTACTAATACGATCTGAAATTTGTGTCTATTTAACGTAGGCATTTTCTGGGACAAGGAGTCTAGTGGATCTGAAGCAACACAAGAAACGGGTGACTGGGTCTGTGGGTGGGTGGCATCCAGCCTCATCATAGGCATCTGCCCTGGTTAGTGACCCTGCGGCTGGGAAAGGCTCTGCCCTTCCCTCTGTGCAGGTTAGTGAGGCTTCACGGGAGTCAATCCCAATTTTGTTCCCTCATTTTTTGTTCCTATTTCAAAGACCCTTGGTCATGCATTACTGCATATGATTCCTAAAGAAAATCATGAAAACAGCCTCAAGCTTGCAACAAAGGCTGTCACAATCCTAATCAGCTCTTAGACTTTATCTGGTTTGGGCTGTAGCCCATAAGAGTCAGCAGATAAAGATCATGGTGGGAAATGTCTCTGTTGATGAGATGCCAATTTTTGCATTTGTCTAATTACCCAATCATTCTCTTTTAAAATGAACATATTTTTTTCCTTTGTTTTAGTTTGTTTTTTTTTTTTTTATAAATAAAAATTACTTTGGACATTTTCAGCACTTGGATTGAGTGAAATACAGATTCACTCAACACAGATTGCATTGATTTTTGGATCAGGGCAGATTTCCACTCCTCCTTTTATACTCACACACATGGCATCACTGGTGGTTTCAAGCTGTCTGTTTGGGGTTTTCTTTTTCCAAACAGAGGCTATATGAAAGGCCCTTACAAGCTAAATTAACAAAAAGATTAACAATTAAAATAAAGAAGAATAGATATGCAGAAGCATCAAGGACCTGAGGCCACTTACTGCTTTCAGAAATGGATGAATACTGGGGAGGAACCCCTTCTAAGGTGATCTGTTTATGCACACCATGGCTTTTCTGATGGTAACAACCTGCATTTCTGTGGGCAACTAACATGCTTTAATTGTAGCCTTTACTGGAAACTCTTAACCATGCAAGTAATTCTTGCTTCGTTTCTTCCTTCCATTGAAGTAATGGAGACCGTGAAGGAGCCATTGGGGATATTTGCCTAATTAGTATCATGATGCAAAATGGCTTTTAGGATCTATTCCTCCTGTAGTAACTATTTAAAAAATACCGTAGTTGAAATGACAGTCATTTGTAAGTGCAAGAAGAAATGAAGCCATATTGATACTCTATTCAAATAAACATATTAAAAAATATAAACTTTTAAAGAAATTCAAGAGATTCCAATACAAAAAGACCAAAAAATGTGCTGTACAGCTTGCTGAGTTAGTGTTGGAGAGGCAAAGAAAAGAGCCAGGTTTAAACCAGCATCCAATAAACAAAATATAAAAGAAATTATATCATAATATTTTCTCTTTATTTTTTTTTTTGTTTGCTTTTGCTTATTTAACAATGAATATCTTGAAAATAAATGATAAGAGTCAGGTAGGTCTGTTTTATGTGATACTAGAAAGATGTGAGATTTATATGACTGGTATACACACAACTCCTTCTGAAACTAGCTTTGCTGGTCCAAACTCATATTGAGAAGCAATTCTATTTATTCCTACACAGACTCATGCTAGCAACATGTCTCATTTCAAAATAAAACAAGGCTGATTTTTACTTGTGTCAATATTAATATCATATGTACAACATTTCTATGAAATGTATGCTAGTGCACAAATATACAGATATGAGACAGACAACAAGCATTTTGCTTAGAAATGCAGCTCGCAGAGACTTGGGAAGAGAAATTAAAGTACTTTCTAACGATGGTGGATGGGAACCCTGTTTTACCTTGCCACAGGAAAGATACTGCAGCTTAACTTATTTAAGGAAATAGTGCCAGCTACTGGGCAGAAGATTCACCTACAAGGCCAGAGCTTTGTCTTTTAAGAGCAATTTTTCTGTGGATAGTTGCATGTCTAAGAATTGGATATTGCAGTCAGCTGTAGCCACTAAAATAATTTTAGAATATCACAAGCAAAGGAGTTTATTTCTTTATGAAAAATTGTACAATATATAGAATATATTTCTCCAGTATTTTAAATTATAATTTTTCTCAGTAGGATGCATGGCGTCACTTTGCAGAGTAACCCATTGTTTCTGTTCAATTTTCTTGGTGTTATAACCCCTACAATGCCGAGGCCATGGTATTTGAGGAAATATTATGTATACATGTATGTACAAAGTGACAGCAGCCATACAGGAAAAAAAAATACTATACAGAGAAACATATTCCAAACCTAAGACACACACGGAGTAGCAGTTAAGTATACAGATGTAGCACTGAGAAACTCTGTTTTGGTAAGACTAAGACATTTTCTATAGTAAAGAATGATTTATTTTAATTAGAAGAAAACACCTAGAAATTAGGATGGAAAATCATCTTTTAGTGGCAGTGACTTATTTTTGTATTACCTGCATGTCAGGTTCCTGACTGGCTCAATTGGCAACCTGCTTCCAATCACATGTGGTAACTGTGGAGTACTAATCGAGATAAATATCACAATTAAACATAAATCATTCTTGCTATTATTTTAGGCGTGGAGAGGAAAAGTTGCCGTAGAACTCCCAGTGCTTTCCACTGACCCTTTTTCCTTAGATCCAGAATAAGCTCCAATAAATGAACCATCTTCATTGAACATCCCATGCTCCCCTTCTCCATAATCTACCAGACTATCAGCACTTTCAGTGGCTTTAATGTCCCCGTTAATTGACTGGAGGCTGCCTTTCAGCGGCTTTTCATCGCTGTCACTACAAAACAAAGAAATGCCTTTCCAAAAATCTAGCCTTTAATTGCAAGCATGGAAACTACTCTTTTATTGTGAAAGCAGCAGGAGGGAAGAGCAAGGGACACATTTCTTTGCGGGTTGTACATTGGGAATGATCAGATCCTGTGAGTCCTACTTGGTCTGGTGCACCTCACACAAGGTCATGCACACTGACCTGAATTCCCCACATACATGACTTTGTGATTATTTTAACAATAAAATTGATCAAAAAGGCAAACATCAATGAAAAGTACATGTGTGCTTTGATTTTTCCCCTTTTTTGCCTTGGACAGACAGGAGAATGGACAGAAAGTGAAGTGGGAAAGGAAAGGGAACACTGGAAAGGATCTGAGGGATCCAGCAATCACTGCTGATGTCAAGTCTTCAGCATCTTACAGAAAGAGACGATTTCAATTTACAAAACAGTGGGCAATATTCAAGGCCTGATTATTTCATTTTTCTTTTGAGGTGGGGGTGGGAACTGATGCATATGTGTGGGGTGAGGCATCAGCTACAGGTTATAACTCTCTACTTTGTGAGCATTTGTTTGATTTGAGATGAGCAACAAAGGGGCTTTTTTCACTTTTTTCATTTATTCTGCTGTTATCTTACTATAACTGACAGAATGTCTCTCTGCTAAAGGGGAGGAATAGGGAAAAACAAAAACAGAATCAAGTGTCTGTATTGCTCATATGTGGCCTATGTTCAATAGCAAGTTCATAAAAAAGAACAATCCCTCCACAAAAAATGCAGGAAAAAAGGAAAAAAGTTCATTCTCCCTATGGCGCTGGAGAAGAACCAAAGCAGCCTGAGTCCTCTTGACTGAACACTATACTGGGGAGGATTTGAACATAGATTAAAAGATTATCAAAAAAACACCAAACAAACTATGCCTCTGAACTAGGCACATAATTATTCAATTACGGTCCTTGCTGATGCCAACTCAGTGTCTAAGCTTTGGCAATGTTATCTAAGGAAGGACAGAAAAATACACCTGAAATTTACCTCTTCAGCATATAATCAACAATGTGTATAATCAATACAGTAAAAAATTTGTTACTTTTCTGCATGTGGCATTTCTGCTTATAAAAAAGATAAGTTTGGAGTTTGGGGGGGAGAAGAGGGGGTCAAGGTTATTAACCTCAGGACTTTCTTACCTTTCTAAATATTTGTCCCATTAGAAAGCATTAAAAATTAAATAAAGATGAAATTATGCAGAAATAAAACCCTATTCCAGTACAAATAATGTAGTATATATAAGAAGGATTTCATCAGAAATTTTATGCCTTTAAGGGCAGCAACATCAGTTTTCAGGCATGGTTCTTATAATGATGCACTTTCCTTCATCCTATGGTTATGCAATATTATAAGCTTTAGCTATTTTAAAGCAGCCAAAGTGATTGATTCAGTTCTCCTACAGAAACTTCTGTAGTGAGGTTTGTTTGGATTTTTGCCATCTATTACTGTATTTCAAACTTTTGCTTTCTTCCACAAAATGAACATTCCCCATATTGCATGTTTTGGGCCTGACCAGGTTTCAGAAACCCATTGAAGACATAGAAGTCTTTCTCTTGGCTTCAATGGACATTACAGCAGAAACCCAAATTATCATATATATTTACATTATTCATACAATGAGAATTAAAAGAAAAAAAAAAAAAAAAAAGACCCAAACCAATTGAAAAAAAACCACTTNTTCAGAAACCCATTGAAGACATAGAAGTCTTTCTCTTGGCTTCAATGGACATTACAGCAGAAACCCAAATTATCATATATATTTACATTATTCATACAATGAGAATTAAAAGAAAAAAAAAAAAAGAGAACCAAACCAAGTGAAAAATAACCACTGGCACATTAACATTTACTTATATCCATCTCAGATGGACTTAAGTGTACTGAATATACCTTTATATTCCTACTTTTATCCACTCCTATGAGGTTTGCTTTGAAAATGAAAAACAGCATTAACTGCATGCTATAAAAATGTCCTAAATAACGATGACATCTGGAAACAAACAAAACCCCAAGAAACACAAATGCTTTTTAAAGCAGGTCCTATTTACCTATATTCCCCAAAGATTTCATCTTTTATTGATTGAGCTTCAGGATCTGGATGCAAATCTTCTTTTTCTTTCACTGTACAAATAAAATAAAGTACAGATCTGTATGCCATGTTCTGTTGTGGATGTTTCTTTTAGCTGGTGCAATGGGAAAAGCACCTGTCATCACGTACAGCTTAACCTGGAGGGCAGCAGCTCTAACTGCATGTGGACACAACCGGTACACTTCTGCCAAGAGTATGGGGACATCCCTAATTTTTAAGAAATCTATAAAGTGTTTATAGAGTTGTAGAATGGTTTGGGTTGGAAGGGACCTTAAAGCTCATCCAGTCCCAACCCCCCTGCCATGAGCAGGGACACCTTCCACTAGACCAGGTTGCTCCAAGCCCCATCCAGCCTGGCCTTAACACTAGCAGGGATGGAGCAGCCACAGCTTCTCTGGGCAACCAGATTTACACTTAAATATTTATATGTAAAACCTTTCTAATTGCTTTGAAAATCACAGCATTACTTTTAGCAAATCATTCTATTAGGCAGTTTGGGTACCTATGGAAGTTAGGCCAGTATGTCAAGTAATTGTTAGGTGGAAAGTGAACAGGTAGACCTACCAGCGGAGGCTCAGAAGTGCAACCAATGAAGAACCTTGACTTTACAGCTGGTTTAAATATCAAAGAATTCAGTAAGCACTATCAAGGACTTTAGCAAAATCTCTGACCAGCACATAGCACCATTCCACCCAGACAGCACAGCTTCACTTATGTTCATTAGAATCCATACTGCAGATATGTATCAAAAGCTACGAATCCTAATTGGATGTTTCTGCTTGCAGCTTTGCAGCCTCCAGAGAAAAAAGTCTGAAAGATGCTTGTTACTATGTGTGAACACAGTGAAGGGACAATAAATCCATTTACCTGAATATTTTCCTCCTTTATTTCTTCTGACAAAGCAAATAGTTAGCAGCAGTAGGGTGAGCAAAGCGATGGCACACATCAGTCCAATAAACCACCCCTGGGTGGAAATTCCGTCGTAAATACCAGCATAGGCTTTGTGGAACAGAAAAGGAGTAAACAAAAAAAGAAGGAAATTAATCAGAGGAAAACAGCATCACCCTATTATAACATGAACACATAACATGTTCTTCACTGGATCTTAATTATGTCAGTCTATCGCTATTATTTTGTTCAACTTAAAGAAATGCAAGACAAAAAAATATCTAGAGCGTGACATATTTAGATTTAACAGGAATGTGCAGTCTAGAAGGCATAACACAGGCATTTTGTAAAGGTAATTCTGAGAGAGTAGTTGACTCAAAGGATTAATGCCAAATAGGAAAGCTGAACAGAGAATTGTTAAGCCTCTCATGCAAAAGCAGTTTGTGCAAAAGAAATAGAGTTAAAAGTGCACCTGATACATGCAAACCACTGGACTTAAAATGGGTTATATCACAGCACTACCCTTTTAAAATCGCATAGGAGGAAAAACTGTTTTGTAAAGGTTTGTAATTGTTCCAGGCTATTGTAGATCAAATAAAGCACAGGACTTGTCCGAGAGCCACAGATGCTTTTATTCTCCCATGGGATTCAACTGCAAGGGTCAAAAACCACAGAACAAAATGATGATTTTGGTACACTTTCACTGCACAATGCATGATGTAACCTCAACATTTATTTACATTCAAAATAAATCTTTATCACCTTGAAAGGTTGCATGTCTCACCTCTCCCCCTTGTCTCAATTACATCTTCAAAAATGCTATTGTTATCAACCCAATTCTTAGTCACTAGACGAACTGTATATTCAGTTCCAGGCTCAAGTGCCTCAATGGGGTGAAACTTTTGTGTGGGTTTTACTGCTTCTGAAATCTTGCCGATCCCTTTACCTATGGAATGTACATATTCAAGTAATATTGATTAATGGTATTCATTGAACAAAAGGCCTGCAAAATGCACAGATAATGTAAATAACAGACATATGACACACAAGGATTTTTAACATTTGTCATCAGATAATCTGATTTTCAAAAGCAGGCAGTGAAGTAAAAAAACATTTCCCCCATTTGATTTTTAATATGCAATCACATAAAACAAACAGCAGACTGAAGTAATCCCGATGTTTATGAAGGGGTTTGTACATTTCCCAGGAGGAAAGTTAATATTGATGGGGGATTATGGACCTGCTTTAACTAATGCTTGCTTAAAAATTTACAACTTGAAAATGGGCTTGCTTTGTATAGATAATCTGGG
This sequence comes from Agapornis roseicollis, assembly GCA_002631895.1. NCBI lineage: Eukaryota > Metazoa > Chordata > Aves > Psittaciformes > Psittacidae > Agapornis > Agapornis roseicollis. The sequence continues at coordinate 218,937 of NDXB01008835.1, forward strand.
GTTTGATGCTTCTCCCACTGAACTGAACTCATCAGGGGAGAACAGACAGCTTGTTGTCTAGAAATGGACTCTTACATGTCTCATGGAAAAAAATAACATTGGGATTTCTACTCATTTCTCTCCTGACAGTGATTTTCCATGTCCTTTTAAATTCCCCAATGCCTTCACAAAGCATGGGTTTAGATATAGCTGAAGTTTGCTTTTAAACTGATGCTTAGGCATTTAGGTATTCCTGATGAGTTTAATATATGATTAAGGGGTAGAAGGGATATTCCAGTACCCCTAGTTTCAGAGCCTTCTTACCTGCAAAACACTGCGATTTCTGTCTGCATTAAAATTGTAGGGAATTGAATAAGCTTTTTTAAAATACCATTTGTGGATAACAGAAGAAAGGACACGTACAGAGGTTAGCAATCACTGCCTGAACGTGAAAAGCCTGTTCATACAAGAAGATTCAGAACTCTGTGTGGACCTCTGGAGGATCTCTTTAGTCACCTAACAGGTTCAACACACGAGGGTGCCTGCCCTTGATAGAAGCAAAGGGATTTGTCGGGTTTGCACTTAATCATATAACATTTTAATTGTGTTCAGTTGCCTAATTTGCCTGCTTTATTCAAAGTCTTCTAAATTAAGGACTGAACACAAAGTATAATTTGAAAACTACTTGACCAATTAGCACTGACAGTGAAACAATGCTCATTAATCTTTCAACTGGTAAGCAAAGCAAGTAGTTTTCAGAGATTAAGGTTTAGCTGACAGCTGAAGGAAAAAAAAAGATTAAAATGAATCCAAGCACAATCAAAGCAATAGTTGAAGATAAGTTTTCCAAGGCAACTATACATGTATTATCATAAGCAGTTAAATTAGTAGACCGTTGGGAACACATACAGCTGAAATACTGCTGATACTGAAGCACAGATTATTAGCATAAATTAATCCATCTATCGGTAATTTTTGCTAAATGAAGTATGTGAAACTGAGCTATAATTTTTAATCAAACTGCAAATTAAGCAACAGGATAAAACAGGTATATTTTAATTACATGTCCTAAAATCAAGACATCAGAAAAACATAGGAAAGCAAACACTATCCATAAAGTAACAAGAATGAATATGAACCTTCAACCTATTGTGTATTAAATACTGTATAACACTTATGTATGACAGGATAACCACATGGTCCAATTTGTACACAACACAACTCCCTTAGGAAGGATTTCTGCTAGTAAGTATAATGCCCAAACCCTGAGCTCAGTGGTGGCCAGCAGCTGTGGTTTTGTTCTGCATTTCCTTAAATCAATTTAACAAATCCCCATCTATCACACATTTATTTCCAGTTTGTGCCAGCCTCTTCTTTTTGAATGGTCAGCTCTTTACAGAAGCAGAAAGGGGTAACTGATATGGCTGAAGAAAGAACCATTTTGTGCCAGGTTACTGCTCAGCTGTACCAGACCCTCCGGTGGTGCAGCAGCCTTGGCACATTAAGTAGGGCTAGGATGTATGTGCTGGAATGAAGGTTTGAGCACAACCTGACCTGGGACTGGGGATCTACCACTGACTCTCCAGGCTGTTTAACATCATCTATTCCAAATTACTAAGCACATTTTTTTCTTTAAAACTCAGTAGTTATCCAGTTATGGGTGATTATGAGGTTTCTATCCATGTGATTTCTTTCTGGTCTGCGTTACACACTCAATATAGTATCTACAGAGGAGAAAGCACTGCTAATTGAGGCAGGCTTGGTGGTTGGAATAGAAAAAGCAGTGCAGAATCCTGAAAATAAAAGCAAAGACAGACAGATAAGGAAAATCTCAACATACTGAAAGGTCAGTGAGCTACAGAAATTAGCTTCAGAAAATTGAAAGCAGTTGTGTTAGGTTTTTAATCTACAATAAGGGAGAAGATGCATTAGTAATAAAGGTATATCACCAGCACTTCTCATCTTCCCCCACTATTTATCAACCATACCATGGGACTCACATGAACATTAAACACTGAACAGCAATTTTACAATATTCCTACCGGGCTTCAAGATTTATGAGAACAACAGAACACACATTTTTTTATATAAGCTTATGGTATAAAGGGAAAAACAACAGAAACTGCCCCCGAAGACTTACAGGAGTTCTAGTTCTCCAAAAGTTAGCACATCTGATATAAAATATACTTACATAAAAAAGGCTGGCATTCTAACAGTGAAATACTAATTGTGGGCAACATCTTAATTTATAATCATACCTCTCTAAAAACATCTGCTGTGATAAATGGAAAGATGAACTTTTATTAATTTTCCCCTACTCACTGGCTATTGAAAGTATATAAATACACATCACAAGTATCCTTCCTTTTTTTTAGTGCAGGAAGAAATTCATGTTAACTTGGAATATTTTAAGACATAGAGATTAGTAAACCTGTTGTATATAAAGTCTATTGAGAAGAATTTATAGGTGAGTTAATGACCAACTATTTGTACTGATTGCATTTGTAGAAGAAAACTGAGTTCACACAAGACGACAGGTTATAGATTGTTCATCTCTTGCTGCTTCTCTTTAGCTCTCAGTGTTAGCTACACTGGGGCAGGCTGATAGAAGAAAAAGAAAGGCAAAACAAATATACAGAAGACAAAGAATCACAGATTTGCTTCAATTTTATGAATAATAACATGAAGTACTCCAAGACTGATATATAAGACTGCTTAACATGCCTATTTTTCTTGCTCAGGATGATAGGGGTGTGAAACAGTGATATATCAATGTTCTTTTTCCTGGTATAGCCTGCATGCAGCACTTGTGCTGGTGGGACAGTTTGCTGCTGCAATGAGCAACAGGGTTTGATTTGCTACAGAAGAGACAAAGAAGAGGCAGTAGAGTGGAGTGGCATAAATGATAGAAAAAAGAAACTTCTCATCAAGATTTCATCAGGTTCTCTTGATTGTTAGCAGGTAGGGTATTTTTTGGGGGTTTGCTGGTAACAATATCAGTGGTTACATATGGCTAAGGCAGTTGTATTTTTCCTTTCTTTCTGTGCCTGTGGCAAAAAAGAACTAGAACCGTATGTTTTGTTACAAATGGTTACTGTCCTCATCTTCTGGTGTGTGATGAAGATTAGTACCCTCTGGGTAAGATTTTCAAAAAGCCTTAGGTGTTACATGCCAAGTGCCACTGAAATATAATGAAACTGGTGAACTTCTATTCTCTGGCTGCTCTGAAAAACAAAACTACAGCGGTATGGCTTCCTCTGGATGAATTTTTCATTAAGGCTCGAATTTCTAGACACACAGTAATAATTCTCAACATGTGATACATGTTTGATAATCCTCAAGAAACAGTGGTAACTAGATGAAAAGAAGCTTTGTGTTCAGAAGGACTGCTAAATTAAATTAATCTTTTTCACTTCTGTAAGAACATTATTTTGTGCTGTTTCTCAGGGCTAATGATCATCAGGAAATCAACATTTTCAAGGGGAAAACTAATTAGTTTGTACGTCATTTAAGAAATACTGCCTGAAAATGAAAAGTTGGAGATAAAAGTAATTTTCTAAAGACTACCTTCTTCTGTGGGATGAAACTGAGACGTAGTAAAAAAATTGAACTATCATTTATTTTGTGGTATGAGTATCCTTTTGCCCAGGTTCTTCATGTCCACAGTATTTTATCAACAAATGATAAAAATCTGTGGCTGTCTATCAGCATTTTGTTTCTGAGATTTTTTTGGGTATGTTTAACATCTTTCATAAGAAAGAGGCCTTTTATTTCATTGACAGTATAAGCTGCCAATGTCAGCAGTCTTGGGTCCCTCCTGATGGAGGCAACTGCAGAGCAGGGGGTTTGATCACCATTGCCAGAGAAGCACAAACTGCAGTACTGCTTCACCAGAGTCAAGAGATAGAGATGTGAACATAAGACAGTATTCACTCATTGACCTTTTGCTAAAGTGTTGCTAATTCAAAGCAATGTGTTACTCCTGACAAAAATCTGAATGGTTCATTCACAGAGGAAGATGCTGCAGTTGTAGAGAAAAAGGCTGATCCACCCATTTATCTATACAGGGAGTTATATTTATTTAATTGAGAAAAACCTTTTTTTACTAAATTCAGTTATTCATGACACTGCAAACTCATCATCATGAAATGGGTTGCACATTAATTACAGGCTGGCAAAAATATCATTTGCAGCACAACAATTTTCCCTACACAGACTTGGCTTTAGTGGTGATACATGCATACTCGCATATGTACATATTAAGAAAAAAGATTGGCTTTTCTTTCTGATTCCAGACTATAGTAGCAGGGATAACTGCAAATAAATGGAAAGCAATAGCAGTGATGCAGATCAAGCATCAGTGATAAAATTGGAATGAATCCATAGTTTCCACCTCAACATCTCTACTTTCCTGGCAGAATGCATTGTGAAATTCTGAAATACCAATGGAACAGCCTGCAAAGGCTTTATTACAGCAGTGGAAGCTATTCAAAGTCTTAAAATGAACAATGAGAGCTTTACGGTTTTATTACTAAAACCAGAACAGAGTGGATATAGAATCACTGAATCAAAAGCCAAAGAAACTTAGTGTGCTCTATCACGGAGTTTCATTTCAGAGGGCACCACATTTTACATCCGTCATTTATGTGGGTCATTTTAAATTATAAACTTCGACTTTTGCAATCACTCCTTTTCTTCAAAAAGAGTGATTGTTTTAATTCTGAGCAATCGCCTTGCTTCCCATACCACAATTTTAAACCCCAAGAAGGTTACTGAATAGAGTGATTATTTTTTTTTTTTTTCAGCTTACCATGTTTAGTTGAAACATATCTGAACAATTTAGCTAGCAAATAATGCCACAAAACTAATGGCGTCTCAGTGACAGATGTAGTGTCCTAATTTAAGGTGGCTTGAGAACTGGCAAGAAGTACATATTAATCACAAAACTGGGCCCTTGCAGCATATATCAATTATACTACTCTATTCTGCAAGCATTTCACAAGAATCAGCTGTTGCCATTGCTGAAAGAGTCTTAGGAAAGAAGAGAATGAGAACAAAATGAACAGCAATATTATCATCCTTTTAAGCATATCAGGCAGGGATGCATTTCATAAAACCTGACAAGGTTATTCAGAGGAGATATAAATTCTACAGTGACCAAAACACATTATTTTGGCTGCCCAATGAAGGCCAGAAAAGACAACTAATAAGGTGAAATTTTGTACTTTTGTACTTTTAGCTTGAGGAACAAACAGGATTTTTTACTTTCCTTAATGAAAAATACATTTTAAATTATGCTGATAGATTAATAGTTACTACCGTGTGAGTACCTGTATTCTACAGTGAGACTGAAGGCTACAAGACAGCTGAGAAGTTTCACTACTTGAGAAAATGGGTGATAGCTCTTGACTGGATCCTGAAGTGGGACATGATGATTTTAAAGTACATTTTATATGTTTTACCAGTAGCTGAAGAGATTCTGCAACTTAGAAGTCCAGTAAGATGTTGTGCAACAATGACTATTTTTCTATTTTATATCAACATTTTTCCAGACTATTGTAATTTCTTAAAGATGATGAAGCCAGGACTCTTGCTTATCACGATCTCTTTCTCCTTCCCTGCGCTAAGTGCACAGCTATGGTTTCTGATTAACAGCAAGGACTTGTCCCTCGGTACTGTAGAGTTCTCAGACTTCCTGAGCACAGTACATTTTAATTCATTTCAGCTGAATGTGAAAGATGAACTATCATCTAGTGCTTGAGATTTTCCTTTAAATCACTGATTAGTGGTGGTTTAGGACAGGGTATAAGTGGCACACAAATGCTCACAGTGTCTGATAAAATAATATTAAAATAATATATCAAATGCACTGCATTCAACTTAATATTCATCTGGATTTCCCACATCAAACACCTGCCCCTAATGCTGCTGCTGGCAGTCCCCCATCTTCACAAAAGGGCAGCATTTGCTTTCATAATATTACTGAGAACAGATTATCTAGATCTTCAATTTTCTGTTTGTGACTAAACGCAATTCACTTATCCTAGTGTGGCTTAAAGAGTTGATCGGTGAGAACAGAGACAGCAATTTACAGCAAAATGAAACAGATAAGCTCTACTTTCCTGAAGAACTGCACTGCTACATTAAAAAGTTCATTGATTGCTCTCATAGAAAGAGAAACAAATTTATTTCCTCTAATTACCAAGGAAATGTCAAGCCTGGAATATTCTCAATAGATTTTTCCATTATTGTTAGAGCTTCTCCACATAAAAACATATTGCCTATTAACTTACTCCCTTGAGCCATTGTTAGTCCTTCTTCTGTGACCGGCTTCCCACAGCCTTTGACTGTACAAGCCTTTACATAGAATTTGTACTTGGTACTGGAGCTGAGACCTGAAAGCTTCCAGCTGAGTGTGGAGCGGTTTGTTACACTGACGTCGCTCAGGGGTCCGATTTCATGTGTTTCGTTTACTGAAAGGGAAAAGGCAGTTAAGTCACATCCAGCAGCTAAAGACTAGGAACATGAAACTTGTCCTGGAAGGGAGGCACTCTGCAGTACGTAGGAAGGATGCAGCCTGAATAAGCATATCTCACCTTCCTGACAAGTACTTAAATGGGATTTATCTTGTCCATGTCAATCTCCTGAATACTCGGTGAGCTATTGCTGTTCTTAAAAAGCTCTCTGATTCTAGGTACGCACATACTGAGTGGGAGGAAAATATTACTATCTACTAGATCATTAAATATATATATAAACTGCTTCTTGCTTTGCTTCCAAACATCTGCAAACTTTTGCAAGCAAGCTAATGGCTGCTCTGATTTGCTCCACTCTGCCTTGGCACAGTTGGCAATTGAAGGAGGGCTTTTCCATCCCAGACTGCCTAAATAGACAGATCCACTCTCAGCCCATAGTCAAAAACAAAGGGAAGATGCAGCCTCCAGTTCCTGTTTGCAAAGGCAACTGGGCAGTACTGTTATCAGCAGAGGTAAGTGAAAAGTACATGTTTGGGTTTTTTTTGCAACTAGGACACAGTCTAATCCTCTTCAATTCTCAAAACCATGCAAAATACCCTGAATTGTCACCACACCTCACAGCTGTGGCAGGCTGTCTCTCCCCAGCCACTCAGTTCTTTCTTCAAGAAAGAAAGAAATACCCTTGGTATTTGGTTGTTTCTCAGTGTGATTGCTCAATAACATGGCTCAGGTAGTAGTGATATGCATTTCTGCTGAGGCATTCTATAGGGAGGAGGTACTCACTGATACCACNGCAATTGAAGGAGGGCTTTTCCATCCCAGACTGCCTAAATAGACAGATCCACTCTCAGCCCATAGTCAAAAACAAAGGGAAGATGCAGCCTCCAGTTCCTGTTTGCAAAGGCAACTGGGCAGTACTGTTATCAGCAGAGGTAAGTGAAAAGTACATGTTTGGGTTTTTTTTGCAACTAGGGCACAGTCTAATCCTCTTCAATTCTCAAAACCATGCAAAATACCCTGAATTGTCACCACACCTCACAGCTGTGGCAGGCTGTCTCTCCCCAGCCACTCAGTTCTTTCTTCAAGAAAGAAAGAAATACCCTTGGTATTTGGTTGTTTCTCAGTGTGATTGCTCAATAACATGGCTCAGGTAGTAGTGATATGCATTTCTGCTGAGGCATTCTATAGGGAGGAGGTACTCACTGATACCACGTTAAGATCTGAATAAATGTGGCTGAAGGAGCGTGACCAGCCAGACGAAGGAGGTGATCCTGCCTTTCTACTCTGCTCTCGTGAGAGCAGAGTAGAGCATTTTGTGCAGTTCTGGTGTCCTCAACATAAAAAGGACATGGAGCTGTTGGAACAAGTCCAGAGGAGGCCATGATGACCAGGGGCTGGAGCACCTGCTATATGAAGACAGGCTGGGAAAGCTGGGGCTGTTCAGCCTGGAGAAGAGAAGGCTGCGTGGAGACCTCATAGCAGCCTTCCAGTATCTGAAGGGGGCCTCTAGGGATGCTGGGGAGGGGCTCTTCCTTAGGGACTGTGGTGACAGGACAAGGGGTAACGGGTTCAAACTTAAACAGGAGAGGTTTAGATTGGATCTAAGGAAGAAATTCTTTCCTGTGAGGGTGGTGAGGCACTGGAATGGGTTGCCCAAGGAAGTTGTGAGTGCTTCATCCCTGGCAGTGTTCAAGGCCAGTTTGGACAGAGCCTTGGGTGGCACGGTTTAGCGTGAGGTGTCCCTGCTTATGGCAGGTGGGTTGGAACTAGATGATCTTAAGGTCCTTTTCAACCTATTCTACGATTCTATGTGGCTAAAGTGCTCTCATTATTTTGCACTGAATGAGTTTCATTTCATAACTACTATGTTAGGCATAATTTGCAAATGTGAAATAATTAAATTTTTCTATAAATGTGGAATAGGGCATGGTAGCAATGTGAGCTATCAGAGAACTGCGTAGAAAAACTTTTTGCTCTGGAAGACGACTTTAGCTTGCCCTCTAGCAGGCTGTGTGTGCATCGCAGTTCAAAACAAGCTGCTCTGATGCTGCGGCTGTGGTAGTGATCTCAGAAACAGCCCTTCACACCAGCCGCTAAGTAACTGTGCACATATAATGCGCAACCACCATCCCTCCTCCACCCTTTTTTTTTGTCTCATTTTTCTTTGACTAATACTGTGTAAACTCTAAAATCAAAGTAAAACAAGCACATACTCATCTGGTATTGCAAAATGTAGCCAGTAAGGTGGCCATTGGCTTTCTTGGGAAGTCCCCATAGCAGAGTGACAGAGTCCTTGTCAAAGTTCAGGATCCTGAGAAAACGTGGTTGTTCCGGGACTGGAAGATACAGGGATTAGCTTTTAGAGAATACTGAACTGGTCTGTTTCTCCACATGCTTGTTAAATTAGGATACAGTTTAACTCAATATCTACAATTCCCATTTCTTGTGAAGGGTTTTATGAATATTAGATATTTTACAATCCTTAAAATAGGAAATCAACTTGCCTTGTTACTTGGACAATTTCAATTTATGTCCCTCTGCCTCATATTCTCATTCTTTCTTACCTCCTTCTGGAGTTTCAAACACAACAGGGGAGCTTTCTGGACCATCTCCTTTGGAGTTGTAAGCCAAAACAGTTAAGCGAAATTCACTGAAGGGCTCTAGACCAGGAATCATCCCATAGTTTCTGTCTCCTACAAATGTTAGGAAGTGTTTCTCTGGATGATGCCTTTTTCCATCCAGCATGCTCTTTGTTTTCCACCAGCTGACCTGCATTGAGATTGGCATATCTATAACAATTTATGTTGCATTCAGTTGAAAACTATATTGATTTATCTTTCTTCCCAGAAATGAAAGATTGCAAACTATCTTTGATCTGAGATTCATTTAGTAGTGTATTCAACTATATACAAACATTCAAAGAGAAATCTGTAACCTTATAGCCTCTTAAATGTCCACGAACTCTGTCCCTTGGTATCCCAAACCAGAAGACTTTGACCAGTGTGCTGTTCACAATATCCACTGACACGCCGGAAGGAGCAGCATCTGGAACTGTAAAAACAAAAGCACTACATATTAAAGACACATTCAAGAGCTCAGTTTCACACTCATCACAGCGACAGGGATTGGCTTTCCAGCTCAAGCTGTGACAGTTCATGTAGTCCTACTGCAGGCAAGAAAAAAACATCCAGTGGGTGAACAGGGCCAGGAAACATTATTTTGCATTATCAGGGCTTTCTGCTGAAGGCTGGAATATGGGTGCACTGGGACATATGAATTTCTAAACCAGTATTTATGATTTCCTGTTTCAAGTAATGCTTACAGCAGTGAGAAGAATAAAAAAATGATTAACATAGCACTCAAGAAGGCAATCATGAAGTTTTTTTATAATCAATTTCATTTTACAACTAAGCTCATTAAACAGTAGGATTTTAATCACTACACAACACAGAAAGCTATTACAGTGCCTGAAAAAAAATAGGCCTTGATCCACAGATGACTGAATTGCAAGAAAGATTTTCCACTGATAGATACAAAAATTAAATGTATCACACAAAGGAAATAAACATGCTGTGGGTTTTCCTCCTCTTACTTCTCACTATTCACCACCTCTTCTTCCATACACCATACAGGGAGAGAAGACACACTACCAAACCTTCCTGCTGCAGGAGTAGATCCAAAGCAAAGTCTTATTACAGTGAGAAGAATTCTCCAGAGACACAGCGAGGACTGAGAGGGGGCTGTGCCACCCAGAAGCCATGGAAAGCCACTGGACAGAAACCAGGCTGAAGAGGACCTGTCTTTCAAGGAATCAATGGACAAGGTAACACACAGCATACATGGGAATGCAGCATCATCTAGAAATTCACTTACAGTGTGCAGTGCCTGAGTGTTTGCACTTAATTGCCAGAGTATGCAACTTCTGACAATGTTAAACTGTTGAATCGAGCTCCAGACAAGCTAAAAGCTTTTTTTCCCCACCACAACACAATGACTGCCACACTTCATAGGCTTCTTATGCACCGTGGCTTTCAAACAAGTATCTGGATTAAGCCAGAAACTGAAATTAATGACCTTTCCAAAAAAAACCCCTCAAATTCCAGCATCAGCTGTAGCTGTGTCTCATCTAGCCCATCACCCTGAGCACTGGCATTTAAGCTGTTTTTTCCATGGGCTGCCTAATCCATCACTCCATATCTGATTGGTTTGCATTGCAAGAATCGCCCATGCAGCGTGTTTTCACATGAGCGTTTCCGCTACTTACCATCCTCTCCTGAATATCCAATGGTAATGTTTGGTTCAGGACCAGATCCTAAATTATTTACTGCTTGGACTTTGATCTCATAAGGCACAAAGGTGGGAGTGTTTCGCAGGGTCAGGGAATGCTTCTTCACCATCTCCTCATTCCAATCCGCCTCGACTCCCTGCTGTCGCCAGCTGACTTTGTACTCCAGCCCTGGCCCACTTCTCTCCATGGGTTTCAATGGCTGCAGAAGAAGTTAAAAGAGATCTTGTCTGCCTTTGTTGTAGCAATCATGAAACAGCAGGTGAAGGGATGGGGGGATAATTTTGGAGACTGTGTTACAACATTGGCAGAGAAAAGGGAAAATGGAAAGCTTTAACTTTTCACTGTCATGTTAATTTTAGGATGACTGGAAGAAAAATGTCATGACTTCAAGAGAAAGGTGGGTGAAAGAGAAACAGTTGGATTAAAACCAGATCAATTCCTAGTAGATGTATTTTTGCATACTACATACATCAGTTTTTGTTTTGCCACAGGTTTTCTTTGTTTTCTTATGTGATATAACTGCGTGCCTTTCAGCATATCTAAAATGCAGATTTTGGCATAAGGCTGTGTGTGCCTTTTAGTACAGCTAAAATCTGCAGTTTATCTGAGAATTTTATGTAGCACAGCAAGCTGGGTCATTAAAATTTAGATTTGTTCTAAATATGCACCAAATGCTTGAAACTATGCCTGGACATTTAATGTGCAACTGCTGTGCTACTCTTTTTTACCATTCAGCTGAAGAATTCATCACAGCATGGTTCTCATCTATTTAAGATTAATTTATAAAATATTAGAAGACACATAGCAATGGCTTGTCATGAGACATTCTCCAGTTAATTTATTTCTTTGAATATGTACTTCTTTAATTAATAAAGTTAACTGGTCAGCTGCACTACCAAAAAAGATGAGAGTTATTTCAGTCCACTGAGGCAGCTGTGGGTGTTTCCCACCACTTGGCCTACTTTTAATAATATTTTAATTATATATTGTACATATTAAATATATAAGAACTGATATGTGTTCAAGTTTTACACAGAGGTCTGGAATGAAACAGCATCGACCTGCAAGTACCAGCAGAAAGCAATGCCCCATTAATGCTCCTTATGTGGGTGGGGACTTAGGTCTGAAAGATCTGCAAAAATTCCCCCTTCTTGGCTCTGAGAGTATGGGGACCTTTGGGATGACTGTGATGAAGGAGCTGGTAGACTGGGCAGCTTTCCAACAGGCACTGCTGGGAGAATCACCTCCATGGCAAGATCCCAGGGAATGGGATTTGCAATAGAAGCTGAAGACGTTAAAAATTCCTATGAAAAATAACTTCTCTTTTAGAGTTAAATTGCAGCACTGCTTGACTCTTATTTTGATCTTCCTTAGTGCTGCAAATCCTTGGCTGAAAAGTTACTCTCTAATACTCATCTGGTTTCTTAATCCAAAGTAGGCAGATTAACATCATTTTGCAGTCTTTGTCTGCCAGAAATAGCATGTTCAGTGCCTATCATTTCTTCTGAAAAGCATACAGAAAACACCATGAATAAATGAATATCCTGTTTACGACATTTAAATGATTCAACAGGATTTAACAAAGCCTGACCATCTCATTCTCTCCCTTCAATCTCAATCTTCACTTCTACTTTTACCCAGTCTGAGTAGTGGATTACAGGCTTCCTGGCAAGCAACACTTTTTCTCTGCTCAATGAAACGCTGATAATACAGCATTTCCCAGATATGCTGGTTACTACCACTCTGCATTTCTTCTGAGAGTCAGAATTTTCTTCCCTGACCCTGAGCTATGTTGTACAGCAAAAACCCCCATTTGAATCCAAGTCAATATATCTGGAGGGCCATCTCTTTTTGTAATTATAGTCTAAGCCATGAGTTCATACTGGGGGAACATTTATTGTTCTTTGCTGTGAACAGCAGATGGAGAAGTAAATCTCATGTAAATTGTGTTTAATTCCAGCCACAAAAAATGTGCTTCCTTCCACAGTTGTGGATATTTGTGCTAAATGAAGGAATATATATCTCTTAAAACTGCTGACCCAGAAGCTGCAAGCTTAAAAGCTAGGGAATTTGAAGACTGGAAACCATCCTCAAGACTTTTACACAATTCCTTTGACACACATATGTAAAAGAACTTTATCTACACTACTTCTTGATGTAAAAATTCAAGCTCACGTTCTCTTGGCCAAGTGATCTGTGTCATTTTCAAACCTCAAGGCTGGAAGGGCAGAAACTATGTGTAAATCATACCCTCCATGGGCCTGACTGCTTCATCTGCAGAGTAGGGTAAGACCACAGTTATTTTAAGCACTGTCTTGTATGCAAGGTCCACTGAAGAAGAGCATACACTGGGGAATACTCACTGTGCTTTGTAGGACTTTCATACTTAATAACCTGAAAGTTAGATGTAAGAAATTGTCTTTTGAAACAAAAATTAAACCAGGGGAGGAAATCCAGAACACATTCAAGTCAATAAGAACTTTACCTTTGACTTCAGGAGCATCAAGGATGCTACCTATGGAATTTGCTAGTATTGCCTAAAAAACAGGGATAATGGAAGGGGAGATAAAGCCAAGCAATCCATTATTTCTTTTATTTCTTTTTTAATGTAATTATATTGAAACAACTTCCTGACAATTTTAGAATCTTTAGCAACTGCTGCTCAAAGGGAGAACCTGTTTCCGGTATTGTAGCACTGACAGACACATTTCCTTACCTCCCATTTCATCACCATCTCATTTGGCTCTGAAGCTTCAACTCGGATGTTTTCTGGGTTCTTGTCTGGAGCTGGAACCACACAGATGATAAGGTTAGTTTGTATATCCTGGATTTTAATAGCATTTATAATTTAAATGCAAAAAAAAAGAAAAAAAGAAATGTGAAAAACTTTTCTTATTTCCACATTACTGACAGTGAACAACACCTTAACAAAAAATGTTCAGGAGATTAATTACTTGGATTAGCAAAGCTGCTATGACCAAAACACATTGTTTATGCAGTTTTGATTCTTAAGTGCCCTTGTTGGTTAGAGCCACCAGCTAACATGAAACTGTGACTTTCGGATTTCAAAGCACCAGATGTAGGGGGATTATGAGGAAAAGATTTTTCTCCCTATGGGAATAGTAAACAGAAGGTGTATCATTAGTGGGACACACACAGCTGAGGAAGGACCTGAAATTGAAGTAAACATTAAAAAAAAAAAAGCCTAGAGAAAAATGCCAAGGAATGCAAATGCTGTTCTGAACAGTTGGCCTCCAAAATGACTTTCAGGGACATAACATTTCACTGTGATTTTCTGTCACAGTAAGAAACGCACTGTGAATGGAGATTTCAACAAGCTTAGCACTGCTGAAGGCTTCCATAAACCCTCATCTATGACAACTTCTTGCCCATAAAGGGCTGCAATAGCCTTTAAAGGTGCAAAATCAAGAAAAGTGGGATGCTAGGGGTGCCCTGGCAGGAAACACCTTGCTAACCACAGCGCAGAGTCCTCCTTTGGCATCCCTGGACTGCTACTAAGCAGAGAAAGCAGCGTTGACTCTGACACCTTTACATCCCTCTGAAACACAGGAGGGCACTGTTACTCCAAGCAAAACGCTAAAACCAATAGTATTCCGAAAACTAGATGGCAGTGTTTACCAGCCGGAGGTGTTGCATAGCGCAGGGATGGTTTACTGGGCTGGCTTCTTCCCACAGCATTCACAGATAGGACACGAAACTGATAATTCATATACGGGGCCAGTGACAAAAGGGCTGTAGTATCATTCCCCAGGACTCGGGTTAGCTCCTGCCACCTGCCCGGCTCCCACCGGTTCTCTTCAAACTCTATAATTGACTCTGGGGAGGAAAAGAAACAAAACAAAAAGAAAAACACAAAGCTTGTATAAGCAGCTTATAAACAGCAAGGTTGGAAATGAACTTACACTAAATTAGCTGTCATAGTAAAACAAAGTAAGCGTGGCTGTAAGGACAGTTTGCCACTAAAATCCTTCATACCATTAACAGGGCTGTTATGACTGGCCCCAGCTTTCCAGGATAGTCGAACACTTCGGTTTTGATTTTCTGAGAGCTGAAGATCTTCCGGTGGATCAGGAACATCTGAAAAATAATGAAGAAATGTCAGGAGCATAGCAAGCTACTTCTGTGTGGATTGACATTTTCCAAAGGACAGGAACAGCAAGGTCAGGGAGGATGGTGGTAAAATACTTTTTGATTGCCAAATGGATAAAATTAGGAAAGTGAGAACTGCTTTTAAAGATCCTTTTTATTACAGAAAACCAGGCTGAATCTTCTGGTCCTGCTTTTCTCTCTTATAAAGGCAATATCCCTTCTCGAGTTCATTTCCATCTGCTCTCATTACTGTTCTTGCAGAAAAAGATTTTTCTTTTCAAATCAACATTAAGATCTATTTAATTGTTAATAGATATTGACACTGCTCTTAGCACAAAGTGATATTAGCATCACTTGGATTTACTCTGGTGCAAACCAGAGTGGTAGAAGGTGACTCAGCTCTAACAGTTATTGAGCTTAGCCTTTTGGAGAATGAGTGAAAGGGTAACATTCATTATCCCAGCCATGGGGATCTACGTCAAAAGGAAACAAGAAAATTCTTTACCTGCCAGCTCAACTAATGCTGTCCAGAGAATATGTCAAGAGTTGCTGGTGGTTGGTATAACTGCACTGCACTATACAAGACCAAGTACAGGACCTGCTGCTGTCAGAGCTCACTTTTCAGGGATGGGGTATTAATCAGGGCTGAGGTCAGCAGCATCACTGAAACAAGCTGCTCCCCCTCACAGTCCTGGGAGATCGCATGGGGGAACATGTCTGCAACATGACCTGGCTTCTCAACAGCATCAGATGCAGAAGAGGTGATCTGAAATGAGGTGATCATTTGCCCAGTTGCCTGCAACTGAGCTAATACTGTTAGAGGTAGTGTTTCCAGACTGAAAGATGTTTATTTTCCTTATGGCTTGCTTTGACAGTTTGCAGTCTGACTGTATTAGGTTAATTTGGTAACTGCAATGTACAGAGCCTAATATAAAACAGTAATTTCTCTCTGCAGGGGGAGTAACCATTGGTGCTAATTTCATCCTTCCTAAGTCAAACACACACACGCTCCCCATCCTCAAACATAAGGCTGGTGTTTCAAAATCTAGAAAAATTACAGACCAAGGAAATGAGATTGCACAACTTCAGGCCTTTAACCTGCTCCTGCCCCAACATTCCAACTGTATTTTTTGGCTGACAATGCCATTTTTAACAGGAAACCCAGCTACCTCAGCCACCAAGACTGCCTCTGTCACTGTGAAACAAATTAATCGTGTTTGTACTGAGATTTTAAAATAACAATATTGAGTTTTCATTTTTATCTCAGGGTATAGCTAAAGGTTTAAAAGCTTATATTTGGGTTGGGGTTTTTGTTTTAGATTTCTTTGCTTCTCTTCTCCCTATTTCTGTACTACTTGGTAAAATCATGAGAAATCAGTTTAATCTATGGGCGTTTTGATGCTCTGTTCTAGGAGCATACCTAGTGTTAAAATTCATTATATTAATATACTCTAATTTAAAGGCAGTGATGGTATATCCTAAAGATACTCACCACTCTATCTGTTCATTAATCATAGAACAGTTACTTAGAAGTATTTTAAAAGAACATTTGTTTTGTTTTTAGCTGCCCATATTCTGATATCTCCATCTGTGCCATATTTAGTTCTTTAGCTATTTCACAGGTCTCCCATTGCAAAAGCAGTCTGAAGTTTTAATTCGGAAAGTAACAGATACTGTTAATCCACCAAGACCTTTCTTATCTACAATAAAAAAAGGGAAAAAAGCAGAGGACTGTGTCACCTCTTCTATATATCACCTTTTTAGAATGGAATAAAGCGCTTCATGAAATTTACATAAGTGCTGTATGAATAGTCTACAAACGTTTGGAATTATACAGCACTAAAGAACTCAATACCATGAATAATGTGCACAGCATCATCTTTATTTACTATTTACTGAAAAATGCCATTAATTTAAAGTGAGAACATATCTTGAAGCTCAGATTATCTTAGTTGTTGTTTCAATCACTGCCAAAAATATACAAAAATGTAAAATGAAGAAAACTTAATGAAATCAAATAATGCAAAACTATCCATGTAATTCCAAAAATATCCACAGAATTTTAGCTATTTGCTGATGCCCTTACATACACGTGCAAAGGACTGCACATCACTCCACAAATTCACTCCCTTAATTTCAAGTGGCCTTTCAGGAAGGGAGGCAAGTTGCATGGATGATCACAAAAAGTCAAGCATCAGACTCTCTGGGTCAAGGCTTTTCTCTGCCGTGTACTTGCTCTTTGCCACTGGACAATAATTTATGCCCAGATTCACAGAGATAATTAATCCTTATAGGTGCTCAGCTTCCACTGATCTTCAGAGGAGTTGGAGATCTAAATACTGGCCTTATGTCCTTCTTCTTCAAAAAATAGTCCAAGTGGTAATTTGTGTGCAAATCTGTAGTAAAGTGTGGTAGAGGACTGATCAAGGACTTCAAAGCAGAAGCAGACATTCTTAATATGCTGTTACACCTTCCAGACTGGACAATCTCATACAGCCACAGTGGATGACTCCTGAGCTGAGAAAAAAGGCTGCCTCATCTTAGGTATTACAAAGATTAAATATAAATGAAAAGTTTGCATCAGCATCCTCATTGAAGGAAATACAAGGACAGCACAACTGAGGTTAATGAGGGAGAGGTACATTGCACCTCTGTGAAACTTGGTTATCAAGGCTCTGGATAAAAAAAGCAAATAAGCAAAACTGCTGCAATGGCATTATGTGCTGCATGGAGCTTTTGGCACACTGGAAAATATCGTCTTACCAAGAACAATTAACCTTGATTCAGCTGTGACACTGTCCAGAGAAGTCCTGGCCACACACATGTAAACTCCTTGATCCTCCTGTGTCACGCTTGATATGAACAGTGTATCCCTATCCAGAATTATCCTATAGGGCAAAGAAAAAAGAACAGATAAATAAGGAAGACAAAAATCTGCAAGATAAGCATATGACAGGCAGACATCACTGATCTCCAAGAGACTGTCCATAAAAAAATTTGCAACATGACATTTTGAATAACATGACTGCACATTGGGCCAACTACTATAAAACATAATTGTAGTTGTATTATACACTGTGCTGTAGACTATTAGTTGTATTTTGTAGCAATTTAGCCTCCATGGCTGGAAGCTGGCATGTCTCTCTTGGTCTGAAAAGAGCCACATTGATATGCATCAGCTGAGTGTCTGGAACATAGGATTTTGGCACATCATTAATGAGGCAAATACATGGGCTTTATATTGAATTTTTGAAAGGGCTCAGTAAAACTAAGCATTCTCAACCCACTTGTGCAATGTCCAATGCACCAGGGGAAGTTGGCACTAAAACAGGCATATGGGCTCTCTTGCAGACATCACATTTGCTTGGTGCTATCTCCCCATGCTATGTGGTCTCAGCAGGATCTTCAATCTCTCCAGCACTGCAGTATTTAGGAAAACATCTCTCTTATGGGGTAATTAATAAAGACATCTGATTACCCACTGTGGGACTCTTCATATGAAATAAAGGCTTAGATCCATCCCCTTGGGGTCAATGGAAACACAAAAGTAGGGCAAAATAAGGCCTGGACTTGCAAGTATGCACTTATATGTAAGAAAACCTCATTGTTTTTAATGTGTACAATTTCAGACAGAATCCCAGATAGCTATTAACCAACATTACAAGGCCTCTGTTTTGGCCAAACAGGTGTAAACCAAAGGAAAAGACCAGTTCCACCACAGAGAAAAAAAACCACCCAGATGACTACAGTAGATCTAGGGTTGTATTTTTGGGTTGAACCAACATTTACACAATATTCTGCTGAGATAGTGAGAGAGTTAATAAAAAATAAAATCATTCGCCAGCCATGGCACAAAACTCATATATATGCATTTATATTTATATGTATATTAAAATTGCAGACCTATTCACATTTCATGTGAAGAATTCTTGCAGACATAAATATGCATTTCAAGCTATTAAATCTCATGTTTATTGAAACTCATGCTCCAGCACCATACAGCTTTATTCAGCTGAGATCAAGAAAACTCTTGTTTCTTCCCTGCTTACCTGCCTCCTCCTGTGCTGTTGACTGGCAGCTCATCTCCATCTTTCCTCCAGGATAATTTAAAACTGTGTTTCAAGTGTGAATCATACTCAGCCTGACATTTCAATAAAATTGAATGCGATTTCAACACTCGGGGGTTCTTCGGAGTAACAGCAAGTTTTGTAGCATCTGATTGATCATAGAAAAACACTTTGATTAGGAGAGAGAGACTATTACATCAAATTTTCACCACACAATTCATATACCAAAATCAACCTTAGGAGAAAGGATCAGGTCTTTTCTGTTATATGTGCAAACATTTCAAGAGAAGAATGGTCGGTTTTGAAATAGGCATTTGACAGGATTTAATTTTTTATCTTGAAAAATATCTTTTTTAGTTCATGCCAAAACAAAGAGCTTCAGAAAAAGAAACAAACAACAAAACAACCAAAAAAAGTCTCAGGTGAAAATCTTTGTTAGCAGACTCATCAAATGGACGAGGAAAAAAAAAAGGCTTGAATATGATTTTTATGTCCAATTGCCATTTGAAATAAGCTTTGGCAATGCTCCAAGAAAAATTACAAGCTTATTAAAGTCAAGTGAGAAAAAAATATTGCAGTCAAGTTTGTTCTTTTAATTGACTCTAATCTGAATACAGAAACAGATGAATAAGTGAGAAGAAACCACTTGGCTGAATTTATTTCTACAGTGAAATGTGGTTCTGTGAGAATTTCATTGTACATTTCATGTTAATGGTCACTGTAAAATTTACAAAGCAAAGGGAGTAGGTACAAACAGAACACAAAAAAATAAGGTTTTTTCCTCAAGTTTGTCACAGGAAACCTGTATCTGAGAGTCCTTGTGAGGGCTCTGCTAATTGAGCATTTAAGGTTTGTTTTTATTAGCAAGCCCTAAATCCTAAGTAAATTTGTATGCAATGCACTAAATTTAATCTGTGTGCTCAACAGAAGCTGTACTCTGCCATCACACTCTCCAGGGGAAAACCCCTCCTGCCCAGCCAACCACATAAATCCCTTTAAAACAGAATTGAAGCACAAGGTAAGTATCTGATATTTATAAGTAAACACACTTCATTAATTATTTTCCCCTATTTACAAATATTTGCCAAGTTAATAATCAGGCAAAAGCCCAACACAGAGCCCTTAAGCCGGCAGCATCCCCTAACTCATCCTGCTGCAATGTGCTTGGTGTTTGCTGTAGACGTTAATTCAGTTTGGGATGTGCCTTCTGATCAACAGATGGGATGTAACTTTAGGAAGAAGGAAGCCCACATCTGTGGGACCCTGTCTGGCTTAGCAAGGACCCCATCAAGCCCACAAGCACAGGGAGGCTTCTAAGTTCTCCAGGATCAGCCAAGAACCTACTCCAAGTGTAACAGGGCTGATGGCAAGAGGAAAGGAAAATGCTTTCATGGAAATAAAGTTAATGGATCTGGGAAGTAAATTAAAAGTTTTTGGTGGCTTATGCAGCTTTTGCAAATGTCCAGGAGAAAGTAAACATCCTGTATGAGCGTAGAGAAATCACACATGATGGAAAATGAACAGTACTAACTGTTACATATATATGAGATATGTGGCAATTTCAGGTCTTAGTACGCAGAGAATTTATAGTCTCACAGTATAAATCTGTATCTTGGTGTGAATGCTTACTAATTACTTATTTACTGGAATCTTTTAAATAAAGAATCTTGGCAGATGCGAAAGGTCTTTCTATGTGGGACATTACCTCTTATATCCAGATTGGCAGTGATTGCTCTTTTTCCAACAGAGTTTGCAGCCCAGCAAGCATATGATCCTGAGTCTTCTTTCTTTGTTTCTTTGATCTCTAATGTGCCATTCTTATTTAACTCATAGCGTAATGTTGAAAGTGGTTCTATACTGTCATCCTTAGTCCTAAAGGTGATAACAACAGTTATGGCTTATTTCTAGGGCTGCAGAAACTGTTATTTTGTGATTAGCAGATAATGCAGGGGGGGACAGGGATTCTTAGAGCTGGTCTCAGCTCTGCCACTGAGGAATCAATTCAAGATTAGCAGGTCCCTTTACCCACATGCAGCAAATCATAAAGGGGCATAAGCTTCCTGCAAGCCAAAAATGCACTGACAGCCTTTAGCAAATTCTTCAAACTAGTCTGGCTGAGTCCTTAATCTATAGCTGTCATCTGCAATTTTATTGCACCTGTCAAGGGTTATGACAATCCTGTGATTTCCAACTGTGTGGAACCATTTCCAGGTAAATATGCTTTGTAAGTTATTGTGTTTCCACCTCAGTAATGTGTCCAAACTTAGAAAGTTGCCAATATCAAACTAAGAAAAATGATGCGGTAGCAGGATTTGGCTATATACAGCATGGCTTGGTTTAATGAATATCACAGTACTTGTCTCACACAGGTATTGACTTTAGTTAACATATAATAGCATGTAAGTATTCTTAACACAGAATACTTATATACAGTTTTGTTATAGTTTTAACTCCATAGAAATAGTAACTAGCTTTGTGTGTGTGTATGTTTAAGTAGACTGTATGAGCTTGTTTCATGTTAAAACATCAGTTCTCAGTGGCTTACCATCTAATATCTGCTGCAGGTGAGGCAAAAATTTCACAGTGCAGGAAAGCACTGTAACCCACAACTGCAGCATAGTTTTCACCATCTGAGGTCAGTATTAAGGGAGCAATATCTGCAGAAGAGAATACAAAATGAGAAGCACTTCACTTCAGAACTGGCAATATAAACACCGTCCCTGCATCTTCCCCTTTTCCGGCAAAGGTCAAAGACTTAGCCACATAATGGACATTTCACCACCTTTTGGAACCAGTTACACAGAGCAATTGAGCTCTTATAAGCTTCGCTGACAAAGATAGCAGTGGTTGACTGCTGGATCCTCTAAAGGATTCCTTTATTAAATAAATGTCCATCACTCTCTTTCTTCATAACTGAGCATTGCAGCTGAAATTCAAGATTAATAATACACTTAAAATTAACAATACACTTCAAAAACAGAGTATGGTCGCAATTCACACCCCAGTGGTTTCAGTATATTTGAATTCAAAAGATTTTCAACCCAACCACAACCATATTTTAAGAAAAAATAGTATATATCAAAGCTCATAAGCAATTATATCAAGGATATAGCACTGTCCATGATAAAGCTTGTTGCGTTACTTTGGACAATATGGGGGCAATGCAAAGGAACAATGGTTACAAACCCCAAGCTGTTCTGAAGATTCAGTCATCAGAATGGGACACTTCAGTTAGATCTTTTGTCATACACATGAAAAGCTGGGAGGGTACTCACTGAGGACATTCACATTGGCACTGGAAAGGATGGTGCCATGCTTGTTGCTGGCCTCACATTGGTACACAGCACTGTCCTGAAGCTGAAGGTTGGTAAGGCTGATCTCTCTGGCAGAGATTCTCCCTCTGAATTTCCTACCTGGAAAGACCCAGACTGTGTCAGGAGCTGGAGAAAACATCATGACTGTGGAGTTCACTGTATCTCCTCATTACTTGAATATCAAAGGCAAGGCACATCTTCAGAAACAAACCTGGACCTTGCTCAACAGCCAAAGGGCAAGTTGCAGAGCACTACTTTTGCCAGCAGCCACATGGCCTAAAGGAAGGGTTCTAGAGCACCAACTTCCAGTAATAACCCCACACAGACTTCTTAAAAAGTAGCAATAATACAGATATACCAGGGAGCACGCCCATGCTCTGCAGCCATGAAGTCACTTGTGCTTATTCAAAAGCACAAAGATAGATCAGGAGCCCTCAGTGAACACAAGCTATCTGTGATCCCCAAAAGATAAGAGCGTTACAGGGTGAGGCAGTAACTTATGGGTACCACTCCACACCCTTCTGCTGTCATCCTTATTACTCTCTTCAAGATCATATTTAAATATCAGTTTTATTAAGTAAGCAGTAATTAATGTCTAAATTGATGCCAAACTAGACTGCGTGTACTGTTAGGATTTGGGTGTTCCCTCTAACTGGGTGCAACCCAAGCAGAACATTGGACCTTGCACTTACTATCAATGGGCATCCCGTTAAGTTTCCACTGAATGGTTGGCTCTGGGTTGCCAATAGCTTCACACAGCAGCACAAGATTTGTTCCCACGCTGTAAACACCACCTTCGGGTTTCTTTATCCACTGAGGAGGCTCTGTAAACAGGGGACATAGCAGGTCTCAGGTGCCACGGAAATGTCTAACCCTGCTATTTCTCTGGTCCTCCAGGAGATGGCAAACGCTGCCAACAGTTCCCAGCCAGCTTCTATCAGCCTGCAGTGAGGCTGCATAGTATTTTTTGCAAACTGATGTTACAAAAGGTAAAATTATCATCAGCATGCATCAGTTTCTGTCCTTTGTGAAATGTGAGTTTCAGGGAGAGAGTATCAGAAATGGGCAGTGTTTACAGGTGGAAAACATATGCAAATAGAGGTGAGATGCTGGGGAAAGAGGTAAATGTAAATGGGTTGGTGTTTTCACAAGGGTCCTCAGTCGTGAGATTCTGGCCTGTGAAATGAGGTGAGTCTATTTCAGCAGCTCGAACAAGATGTAAATATCCATCCAGCTCAGCTCAAAACCACCTCACTAGGCACTAACAAGCATCCAGGAACATCCAGAGTACAACAATACCGCAAAGCTCCACAAAGGATGTAGCAGCTCTATCGGCTCATCTAGATGTGCTGAGGAAATGCCCTGTGATTTTTGATATTCTGGTTTTCCATCGGGTATTCAGATGAGAGGCTGATCCTTAAACTATTTAGGAATGATGGACCATTTTCTCACCACTGGGGAGGGAGGAGAGAACCATCATCCTGAGCAGCAGCCCAGAAAGTTTGCCCACAGGGTGGTGGTAGAGGAGCAGCAGTGTGCTGCTTCATTCCCTATGCTTTCCTCTTTCCCAGCACTGCCAGCTCTGGGGAAATCTCCTTTTTAGAGTGGCCCCAGAGCAGCAGGTACCCAAATTTCATTGGAAAAAAACAAA